>ML781490.1:661406-678601 GCA_009831015.1 Picea engelmannii
TTTGTTTCATATATATATATATATATATATATATATATATATATATATATATGTTTTGCATCTTTCTTCCGTAGGGAAGTATGCGTAGAAAGTGTTTGTTGGTTTTCATTAGTAGCAGTGCATGGTGTTGGTTCTAGCCCACGAAATGTGATTTTTTCTTCTCGGTTAGTGCCATGAACATTGTGGGATATGTGACCATACCTATTTCTCTCATGTATCTGTTTTTTCAAGATGTGGTAGGTTAACTTATGCTTGCCACTGGAAACTAGTTCCACTTGTTGAGAAACCATGTTGGAGGTGGAAGCGACATTTCTTATGAGCATTTCATTCTCACCGTCTCGATGATGCAAATTTTTATGTTCTTTTTCATTCGACATGTGATGTTTGTGCTCAATAGAAAAAGCGAAAATGTGATTGTGTTGTGCACGAACAATTTTTTTTAGGTTTTGATATGTCAGTTTTTGTCTAGAAGAAAGCGTATTAATGCATTTTTCTCTCTCACGTATGACCTTTTTCAAGTTGTGATAAGTTAGTCTACGATTTTTGTTCAAGGTTAAGATGACCTCATGGCAACTGGGATGAGTTTCATTCTGATTAAATAGCATGTGATGCTTATGCAGATTCCATGTGGTTTGGCTGGCATTGACATTGGACCCTGAACTGATAGTATTTCCTATACCACCAATGTATTTTTTTCTCTCACGTATGACCTTTTTCAAGTTGTGATAAGTTAGTCTATGTTTTTTGTTTAAGCCTTGTATGGCCTCATCACAACTAGGATGAGTTTCATTCTCATTAAATAGCATGCTACGCATATGCAGATTCGATGCGGTTTGGGTGGCATGGACAATGGACCCTGAACCAGTAGTATTTCCCATCAAAGGTTGATAATGGATATGTGGCATATATATTTTCAATGAAATGATGTCAATTGATCGATTGTAGTTTGAATCAATACACCAGGAATGGACAGTGCCATCTGGCAGGGCCGACCAAACCTAGATATTTAATCTGAATATGATATATAGCCATTGCAAAAAAAATCTGCCACCCTTTACATTTCCTTTTTCATATGACAGTGCCATGTTTACAAGGTATTCTTGCCAACTTCCAATTGTTGGCATATTTTCTAGGAGATATGGCGAAGTGTTGATGCAAGCAGCTAAAAGCCTGTTGGATGCCACCTATAATTGCATTGCAAAAGGATTGTACAGTGTAAAACCGCAATGATTGCACATCGAATTCTGTTGCTACCAAATAGCAAATTGCATTGAACAGACTATCTCCACAACTGGATGCAACAGTTTTCGCTATATGTAAGCCATTGCAGTGTATACGATGCATAATTCGCTTGCATTGTGATTCAAGGTCTTTGCAAGTGAGGGACAAGTAAATATGAGGTCCTCCAAGATTGCATATGGATAATTTTCTATACAGTAGTGGTTCATAATGACCACTGACGGGATTGGCATCATGGAACAAGATGCAATATGGATCGCTAGATGCAGTTTTGTTGAATAGTAGATATCTTGTTTTTCTTGTCAATGACCATATTCCAACTGATATATTGAGCCACTTGGACAAGCACCGTATACAAAATGTATCTCCCCAAAGTCCCCTCTCATGTGCAGGCAGAATTGCAGATGCAGACAACCACATCTTTGAAAAATACGTAGTGACATCATGTATTCCATGCAACTGCCAAAGAAAATTAGATGCCAATTCATATTGATACGACTCCAATGCCTCAACGTCGCCATTTTTTAAACATCCCAAGAAATAATCTATCAATCCATTGCGCAGGTCGGTCGAGGAATAACGGAAATGCAATAGAACCTCAAATGCATCGAAAAGGAAATCTCCTACAGTATACGAGAATGCATCCAATCTAAAAATCCCATTTCTATGCAATACCTAGGCAATGTTGTCATGTACAATGGCGCCTGTATCTATTTCATAGGACTCAACATCTATTACTTGTTTCATCTCTTAAGCTGTGATTTTCAAGATGTTTCTTAGCTATATTAAGTTTATATTCAAATAGAGAAAGAAAAAAAAAAGACAAATAGAAAACTATAAGTGTGGAACTGCATACCAATTCTTCTATGTATCCTTCTTGTCAAATTCAATCCCCCTAGACGCTACAACACATGACAAGCAAACGAACATACAATGAATAGTGAACCAAACAGAAGAGACACCGCAAATAAATAACATTATAAATTTGTTGAGAAAAAAGACCGAGTATTCAAGGTATATCAATTTTGAACCTATTCCTGGCATGCATCCTACAATCTTTTCAGTGGCAGAAGATGCTTTTCAATACACAAAGGACATCACAAAGGCAACAAATGGACGAAGTTTTTGATTCAGAGAATAAAAGCATGCCCTGTCACAAGACCCTGGCAGATGCTTGCCCCTTGTGACAACTCTGAATTTGTTTTGTAAACCCCTTTGCATTGCTATTTTGCAAACAACTATGGCATGATATCCAGGACGTGGAAGTTGGCATATGTGATTGGAAGGGAACAATCTGGAAAAAATGCACCAAACGCATGGTTTCCAGGAACAGAAAATAAGAAGAGAACATCCGGTTTTCTTTTTTATATTTCATTGTAGCTACGGCAGATCTGGGTTATATGTCCAACATCGACATTCAAAGTGGAACAAGACATTTGGAAGGGAACATACTGGGAAAAATGCACAAAACGTATGGTTTCCAGGAACAAAACACATGAGGAGAACATTGGGAAAAATGCACCAAATGTATGGTTTTCAGGAGTAGGAAAAATGAGGAGTTTTCTTTTTTATATGTCACTATGGCTGCAACAAAGGCGGGTTATGTATAGAACATTGAATTTCAAGAACAAGGAAATGATTATGGTCGTAGCAGCCACACAAAAAGATGTTCTGCAACACGATTTCGAGCCAAGGATTCCTAGTATTGAAAATTCTTGCTTGCAAGCTGCAAATAACAAGCAACTAACAAGGAATAACAACAAAACCATGGCACATAAACTTACCCGCTAACTAGGGACGATAGAAGCACAACTCCAAACCCTGCAAACTGCAACAACAGGTCCAACTGCTTGCAAAGTTGAAGAACAACAAACCAATGAACAACCACGAAGAGGTCCAACTGCAGCTGCAGGACCTCAACTTTGCAAAGTTGAATCAAACAACAACAAGCAACATCGAACGAACCAATGAACAAGCATCAACCAGTGAACCGGTAATTCTGGTGAAGAACAATATTGCCCAAATTCACTGCAAACAAAACTGTATCAAAAAATTGGAGGAAATTGTATTGTAACACGCTTGTAGAGTAAACATTTAAGGCTGCGAGGCATGTTAGGTAAACACTTAAGGCTGTTAGAACCATCGAAGGGTGTTGCATTGTGCAAACATTTAAGAAAGAATGCAGTGTGGTAGGCATGTTTACGTACGCAATAATGAAAAATCCTCTCCAAGTATGCAACAATAAAGAAAAATCAAACATAATAATAGTAATAAAAAATAAAAAATAACAACAATAATAACAATAGTTCGAACACTGGAGACTATGCTAAAAAAATTTACTCAGAGGACAAAGTAATATGAAAGCTGACTATCCATGCTCAAAACTTTGGATATCCAAACATTTCAATATGAATAGTACAAATTCAAAAACACCGTAGATGATAAAAACTTTGGATATGCCAACATATAAATCATTGGGAATAGTGAAGCTGGCAATAAGACCTCAAATCTATTATCCAACGAGATCATGACATATATGGGTTTTTTTATTATATAAAAAATAATGTTTTTAGTTCTGTAGTTCGAGCAATAGAAATTATGCAAAAATTTGTAGTCAAACGAAAAACTAATATATAGTCAACGAATTATTGATTGCTATAAACTTTGGATATCAAAACATTTCAGTATGAATAGTACAAATTCAAAAATACCGTAGATGATAAAAACTTTGGATATGGCAACATATAGATCATTGGGAATAACGAAGTTGGCATTGAGACCTCAAATCTATTATCCAATAAGATCATGACATATATGGGTTTTTTTTATTATATAAAAAATAATGTTTTTAGTTCTGTAGTTCGAACAATAGAAAGTATGCAAAAATTTGTAGTCAAACGACAAACTAATATAAAGTCAACGAATTATCGATCAGTATAGTCCCTCTACGCCTTCGGCAGGGACTAATAAGGACCATTAAATGGTATGGACCAATGATTAAAATTTAACCATTTTCGATGTTTACAAGGGGTTTAAACTCATTATAGAATTGATTCAAAAATTATGAGGAAAAAAATTACATTTTTTAATCACTTGTCATTTATGAAAGGAAACAAATATTATAAAAAATCAAAAGAAGGGTGGCAACTAAAAAAGATAGGTCACGCTATCCTAAGATATTTATTAGTCAAAGACTAGTAACCCTTAGGAGTCATGTAGATTGTTGCCTTATGTAATGTTAATTGTTTCTTTGCTTATTTATTAGTTTGTTGGTTTGGGTTTGGTATGCAACAATCTTACAACACACACTACTTTACACACTCCCCCTTGTGTTTTCTTCATACTTTGTGAAGCCTAGAGTGTTTGTTTAAAAAAAAATCAAGGAAAACCTTATGGGGAAACTCAAGGGATTCTTCCCCACATTCATGGATAACATCTCTAATAAACTGATCGACATAGACTAGTGCACCTCATGTAGGGGGATTTGAATCATGCACTTGTTAGTAGAGAACTAGCAAATTGCTGAACAACATTAGTAACAACCGATTGAGCTAACCTCTTGGGCCAAAGTGTGATTTAATGCCTATACTCACGACAATTTAATTTCACAACAATCAATGTGAATGTGAAGAGTTGCAAATACAAATTACCATATTCCATCTATCTTTCCTAATGCAAATCATAATGGACCCATCTTTTATTCTTCTCATTCAACCCAAGTGGGGCCAAATTGTCTGTCTTGTTTCCTTCTTCCTCTTCCTTTGTGTGGTAATAAAATATTTGTATTTTGTTGGCATCCTGGTTCTCATATTTTAGTGGTAGCAGGTTGATGGGCATTTGAATGTTGTTTTATGACTTCATATTGTTGTTTGCGAAGGAGGAATTGGTGTTTCTACTATGATGATTATGTTGTTAAACAAATACAAGCACTCAATATGACCCAAAATCCAAACTGGGTGTTAATAAGTCACTTCTAACCATTGGCAAATTCCATATGATGTCTCGATAGGTCTTATCCATTATTTCTCCCTCGAGATGGTTGAGTCGAATATGAGGTCACCATAGTTGGGGATTTTGCACCATATGTGATTGTAAATGCCTACTCTCATATAGAGGTACTAAAGGCATACCACTTGCCACACTCACTAAGTTCACCCTCAACACCCAATATTTCTACAAAATCAACCTTGTGAATGGATAAAACCTTCCCTTCACCATATCTCCTTGCATATATGTGGAAAAATGCATATGCATGGCTTGCATCAATGGTTTTAACTTTAGTTACCCACCTTCTCTTCAAGTAAAGAACGAACATGGTTATGTCATGGCTTATAAAAGCATATATATGCTTTGCCTTTGGCATACCACTATATTATTACACAAACTCCTATGGCAATCCCCATATGTGCAAACCCACTACTTTCTCTTGCCTCTCTATGAATACTTATACCAAAGCTTATAGTTATGCCTATGACAATCCTACCAATGTCATTACATGCTCTAGAGTTTATTATCTCATTGACTTGTTCCATCATTGACAACTATAAAAGAGACTTATGTTATTATACACCTTCAGGGTTTAAACACCTATGGGCATTACATTCATCTAGCATTTTAGATCATGGGTGCTATGAAAGTGTAGTTGTAGTTTTTGTGTAGTTATATGCATTACTTGTGGCCATATCATTAGTTACACTAAAACATTGTATATGTATTCCAATTGCGTAAGTATTTCCCAAGCTATGCTCAACTAGAATATTGTTGTTTCGTTTGGTTGGTCTTGGTACTAATATTATTTATTTGTATGGTGAGATGATGTTTGGTCAAGGATTTATTTTGTATTTCATAGTAGATGTCTACAATTGGGAAACATGATAACTTGAAGGTATTTATGGGTTGGACATTAATAGTCTTGGACAATATTGAAGGAATTACAAGGCCTCATAGAGAGTTCAATGTTATCCATTGGTTTTTAATGTTTAAGGTGGTTAATCATAACATTTAGATATTCCACTATTTGAATGGAGGGATATAATTTCAATAATAATCTAAACTTATTTTGAATTACATGAAATGAAAATTATGAGCCTCTAAATAGTTGTGGCCCATATACAATGTTATTGGTGTTTTGTTACTAATGTACAAAACAAATACCTACTTAATGGTTGTGTTTATTAAGTAGTAGACAAAAATGAAATAAACTAAAAAGCCACACATAAATAGATGGTTTCCTACTCTACCCTGTGCAAGAGAAAATAAATGAAACAAATTCATCTAAAGCATAAGATAAAAAAGAATTATAAATGATTTCATTTCCAAATGAAAACAATAGGACTTACAAATTTATAGACTTCTAAGTAGTTGATGAAGCTAAGTGGGCTCCAAAGCCACCTTGAAGGAGGGTCCTCTGCCTCCTTGCATGCTCCACTCCAAGCTTTTGGTGGTATAAATAGTATTCTCAATGGTAGAAAGACCCAAGCTAAGGGTGTTTTGCTCTCTCTAGATGAATTTTGACATCATAACCTTGCAATTGGATGAATCATTAAAAGGGTGATTTAAGTTTATAGGAGGAATGGTGGATCTTTCTTTAGTTCTAGCTTCAATGTGAATGATCTAATTGTATTAATGAAGTAGTGGGATAAGGATAGCTATTGAAGACTATATCAAATATTATTTTTGGAAATAACATATTGATAAGGTTAACTTTAGGCCAATACACCATTTTTGGAAGGTGCACAACATTCATGTGTTGAAAAAATAATGATTTATTTTTGCTTTAGGGCCAAAGCATGGATTCTAAAGGGTTTAGTGTTATCCTACACATGGAGGATGAGTGAATTTATACGTGTTGGTTTTTTGGTCAAAATTTGAAGTTTGAATCAACTTGTGTGGAAAAAATGACATCATATAATGATGGAATTGATGGAAATCAAGGCTAAAGCTACCAAAATGATGTACCTAGTTCAAATGCTCATGATAAAGTAGGTGAGAAAAATTAAGCTAATAGCAGTTACCTCTTGATGTATGAGGTTAGGAGCACATCTTATAGCTGAAATACATCACAAGTTTACTATTGTTAAACGATGGGGAAAAGGGCCACCAAAGCAAAGAGTAAAAGCAGTCAAATAGGGAGGATGAACCTCAAAAGACACTAGAGACCCACTTGCAAGCAAGCAACAAATGGGGTAAGGTGCATATATATTCTCAATGTCAATTATTGAAGCATACCCATTCTCAAGTCATTGTCTCAATACAATATGGGATCATGGTGTCATGGGGCCAGGTCTTAGTATGTAAAATTTCCATAGTATAATACATATTAAATCAAGGGTAAGAGGGATCCAATCCAATTACATAAATATGGCCAATATCCAATTTGATATAAATACACATGAAGGAAAAATATCACCYGAAAGGTGTCAAATCACAAAAACTAAGGACCTACAAAACAATGAGGGCACACTAGATATGGAAAAATCCATCTAACAAGAGGCTCATCATAGGTAGCTCAAAATAACTGGTGAATAGAGCCAAACAGATCCATATAATTGCAATTGATGCTAGATCATTGTTGTCAATTCATCCTAGAAAATGTAGAAATCAATGTAACTGATGACTCCTAAATAGACTCAAAACTCATTGAAAAGAGTCATGAATGTCCAGTGCCTTCTACCAAAATGAAATATTGTAACCAAAGTGTATTATTCTCAATTATACAATTATGAGTTGGATTCAAGCATGTGAGAACAAATTAAGTCAAGGGGAAATGATGACTCCCCTTTTTTAGTCCGGGGTAACCCATCAACACAAAAAATAGGACCAATATACACAATGCCCCTAGACTAACCCCTAGAATATAGGCGTTGAACTCAATAAGGGAAGGTTTTCTAGAAGCAAATTATAAGGGAATTTTTTCATCCCAACACAAGGTATGATACAAGGATAATGAATAGGATTGACTGTGACTGAGACAATAATGGATGAGGAAGGCAAAGAGTGGTGGACTCAATACTTCATTTGTTGAGAGCATAGTAGCAAGGATGACCTAGAAGTGAGGGGATAATTCCAAGGATAATAGGCTACAATGGCGAAGAGGTTTGATGAAGATAACTTGGAAAATGGATGCACATAATTACAGGGAAATTGAAATTGTAATGAGTAAGACTTAATGAGGTCGACAACTAGGAAAATACAATATGGCGATGGAAACAATGGGACTCCGAGGGTGACTCATTGCAAAGTGATATGAACAAAGGCAAGTAGGGATGCTGCCAAAAAGAGATCATGTACATTTACAAGTGAGGCAATGAATACTTTTGATAGTTTCCTAGTGAATAAAATAATTTGGGATAGTCATACAAGCAAGGAGATAAGCACCCTAAAAATGACCAAATGAATAAATTTAGAGAATATGATAGAAAATAGAAGCAACCAAGAGGTGGGCATTGATGGTAATCACCTTGAGGGTAAATGAATGGTAACAAAATATTGCAAGTGATATTTTACAATATGGATGAAGTGGTGGGCTTATAATATAGTGCAAAGAATAACAAATAATTCCATTATGATGTAGCCCCCCTACTCCCCCGTAGGGCTGCGCGACCTCCCGGTCTTGGATCTTCGATTCTCAAATCAAAAGATTCTTTGGAACCTTAAAGTTCCCCCTCTGTATCTATACGCAGGCCCCCTCGGCTTCCTGGTGTGGGTCTAACAACAACCCATGACCTTCCCTTTCGCTCTGTTGCAAAAATTAAGAGTGTCGGCGTTAGGTCCTTTTCGGATAAGCCCTCTCTTGGTGTGACATGGGGCTATGACCACGTGATTGCGGGCGCGATCACAAGCAGTTTGGAGTTAAACCACTTTTGGGCCTGCAATGCTCCTATGTCCCCCACGTGTCCTCCAGAAGAAACCACAGTTCAAATTGCGGCCCGCCTTCGATTCCTTAACCTCCTCACAACTTATGTCCCCACAATGACATGGGATCGTCGATCTCACGATCTTGACAATAACGTCCAAATTGACATTCATATTTGTGTCCTTCTTATCTACGAACCAGATCAACTCACCTTGAATCAATGGTCAAGGTTCTCTTTGCAATTCCGAACTCCGGGAGTTTGAAATCTCAAACTCATCTCTCTTTCGTACTCCAACCTTTCGGAGTTGGTGATCTACGGACACTTGGCCCGTAAATCAACGGCCTTGTATTCACCTGGGTGTTTGACCTTTCAACCAAGATCAATGGTCCAACGACCCCTTCTCGATCGATGGTCGAGATTTCCTCCGGGGCTCCAGACTTCTGATATTTCAAATCTCAAACCTCTTTCTTCCAATGTCTTTCACCCGGAGTCTAAGATCCACTGACGCATGTCCTCCTGATCCAACGATTGAGGATTACTTTGGGGATTTACCCGGAGTTAACATATTTGCGCCACATCTCCTCTGAGTCCAAAGGCTGTGAACCACTTCAAAACTTTACCCAGAGTTCACGGATTCACGCCACGTCTCCTTTAGATCTCACGGTCCAGCTCTTACTTCGGGACTTTGGGTCTTCGTGCTCTGGCGATCTCAATTCTCAAACTAAAATCTCTCTTTACTTTTTCCTCGGAGCTCGAGATCTGTTTACAAGTGCCTCTTCACAGATCAACGACTCATGACTCTTCAGCTCTTCGGGCTTCACGTGTTTCAAGTTTCAACTTCCGCCTTCCTCCGGATCTTCCGACCTACTAACACGTACCCTCCTGGCTTCAACGGTCCAGATATGCTCCGACTCTCTAACTCTCCACGCTCTGGGAGTTTGAAGTCTCAAACTTGACTCTTTATGAGCTCATGATATCTAATGGCCCACGCTTGATCAATCGAACGACTGAGATTCCACCTCAACGTTCCGAGACTCCGGACTTCGGGAATCTCAAGTTTCAAACCCTTGAGGATTCTCTCTCCTATGCATGAGAGCGTTAAAACTCATGCACCTTCCTCTGATCAGTCGATTGTTGATCCTTCAAGCTCAAATGCAACGGATGGGATCCATTCTTTCCTTTGTGCTCCCTTTATTTGCTGGACATAGATCTAACAGTCCAGGTTTTTCTCTACAACCGATCAGTCGATTGTTGTTGCTCCTCCTCCTAAGCTTCCACCTTATCCCAAATTGGAATATTTTACAAGTGTTCAAATTTCTCGGCCTTTGAACTTTCTCCTGTAAACCCGACTCTTGGTCTCGCTTGTGCTTCTGAAAGCGTTATCTCTCCTTTGAGCTTCTGGACTTAGAATAAGTCTGACTCCTGCACATTCTCCATGTTATCCCTGTTGAGCTTGACCTCCTCGAAGGTTTTGATCTCCCATGCACTCCTTGCGTTCTCAGGATTTCGTCAAACTCAGAATCCGAAGGATTTCTTGAACAAGAAATACTTCTCACCCTCCTGACGCTCTTCTACTCGATGCACTCCTTGTAGAGATTTTCCTCATAGAGTATTCAGTGACTCTATTTCTTACTGAAATCAACATGGAGTTCTTATGTGCACACTTGCGTCGGCTCAATTCCCACCTGGCAGATCTTGACAGAATTCTCAGTAATTCTGCTTTTCCCTGAACTCAATACAGAGTTCTTCCTATGCACTCCTTGCACTTTCGTTGATGAAGGTTCAACGGTATCCCTCCCGAGATTTCCTTTGAGTTTAAACCTCTGTCAACGCACTCTTTGCGGGTTGTGTTCACTCCTTGCACTCGGAAACTCAAAGACGAGAAACAATTGAAACTCATGCAATACTTCACCAGTTACGCATTCAAACATGAAAATGCATAAAAACATAAAATGAACACAAATACATAAACACATTGTATGAAGGAAAAACTGCTTTTCTATTATCTATGTGTGTCTATACAGATGATTACAAGAACTGGACTATGACAAATTCCCAGTTCTCTCAACCTCTCACTCTCCGAACTATTCTACCTTCTAAGGCCTCTCTATCATTCCCCCCCCTTGAAATTTGATACAAGATCTCCTTACAAAAGAGGGGCTCTGCGATCTCGTCCTCTCTCACCTAACCTCATATATTACATTGAAGTTTCATAAATGTTTATCCATATCTGACTACAATCTGGGCCTACTACAAGCAACCCTTTAAGGCAATTCAACCACTTCCTATACAAAGGCATGGCCTAGCATTTATAACCTTTCAACATGAAAATCCGTATAGGGTTATTTCAAATTTAAAAAAATGGGAGGGTTGGTGCCTCTCCCTTTCTCCATTGCGCGTCTAAGTGTTGTCGTGCTGGTGCATTTGATGAGGTGGAGTGATGCTCATGCATCACATTATAAGAAACATTGTTTGGGATTTGCGAGGGGGAAGCCAATTATTATACTAAGAAAGAGTATGAGGCTAAATCTCAGAGATGTGGACTATGTGAGCTCCCAAGTCTGAAGTGAGAATAGGTGGCATGGATGCCTAAATGCACGAGGTACTATTCAATGGAAACCCATGTATCTAAAGTGCTACCATTGGGCAAGGGTAAATGAAAAAGTGGATGGTTAGGCCACATGCACGAATGGGGGGGTGTTCTAGAAGCATAATCTGAGCAAGAGAAATAGGGTTGATGTAATATACTAAGTGGGGGTAAATTACTTATATGCTAGTTTTAAGAAGTATATATGGAACAATAGTAATGATCTTAATTATAATGGCACAACACACATGGCACTCATGTTAAGTATTTTCACACATGGAAATGATACCAGAACATCAAAGTGCATTTGAAAATAAAACCAACGATGCAGGTGCCATGAAAAACAAATATTTAAGGTCTAAGTTATATGCAATTAAACTTCAAGGGGAAACAAGGGCGTCATGGTGAAGTACCTACCCACAAAAAACTATGGTTAGGATGAGGAAGAGCTTGAAATCTATTGGTTCAAATGATGTGTCAAACGAGGCCTATATAAGGCCATACAAAGGAAAATAAGACTCAATTTTTTTTATAAAAGGGTGAGACCCCCATTTTCGAAAATTGTTTGTACATGATTGAGTTTGAGTTGCTCATGGGGTCCATTACTTCCAAAGCTCATATCTTGCATTCTAACCATCAAATTTTTTATACCTCTTTATTATTTCTATCTGTTTTATTTTGTAGTTCAATGACATCGGGATTAATTGAAATATCCATTTTAATAGTGGGAGAAATACTTGCCATGTTACCTTCCTTGAAGGCATTTAGAGCTATAATTGGGTTTTTGAACCAATTGGCATGTCCTAGAGGTGTAAAATGCTTAGATTCAACGAAGAATTGATAAGAAGACTTTTCAATGACAAAATCATCTTGAGGGAGAAAATAAGTGCAATGATGCATATCATCCCATGGTTAATTAGGAATATTCAAAGCTTCGATAATTTTTTCATTGAAATGAAACATGGGATTACTAGGATCACAAGGATTAGGCATTGTGAAAGTGGAAGAAGAAGATGACGCAGAAGTAATCAAGGAGAAACTTATAGACATGCAAGATGTTTTGAGGATGAAAGATAAGAAATAAATGAAGTACACTCACTTGGATTACTAAGGGGTAGAACTTCTTCCAAAGGCATAGCTTGCAAAATAATGGAGTTTTGGCAAATTCCCATAAGAGTTGTTCTAAACTTAGGAAGGTTAGGAAAATTGTGTGAATAGTGGCCATAGATTCCATACAAATAAATTGGATGGTTTGGAAACTATTTGTTTTGTTTCTTTGCAACATCAACCAGAGTGATATGGACCACATGGATGGATTTATTACAATGCTCTTCTTGAGAGTGGGGATGATTCTGCAAGACTAGGATTTCTAGGCACTAATGGGTGGCATGACCATGGATGTCACAAATAACACAAGGTACAAGAGCCTTCATAAGCATAGTGGTCTAAGTGGTCACAATCAACTCTGGAGGGTTAGTGCCCCTAGATTTTTTGTTCCCCCCCCGACACTATTCTTACTCTTGAGTAGTCCAAATAAGGGAACAAAATCCTGACTTGACACTAGGGAGCGCATTGGAAGACCCATTGGTTGAATATGATTTCAAACCAATTAAGGTGTGGGAGGGGTATTTAGTGGTGCAAGGTACCACATGAGAAGACCTAACAATAGACCTACAAGGTTTAATGCCACCATCATAGGGGTTCCAACTATACCTAAGGGAGGAAAGGAATATGTCCAATAAGTGATACCCCCCCATGAATTGTATGCCATTGGAGTAGAAGCATGGTGATTATGTGGTTGAGAAGAATGTTCTCCATGTTTAATGGTACACATATACAATTTTCCTTTAGATGGAACAATTTGTGGTTTTTCTAGAAAAGTGATCAAGCAACGAGGGATCTTGGAAAACTCTTGGACCAACTTCGATAAAGGAAGACATAAAAATCCCACCTTTGAGGGTTGGTAAAACATTATCAGGATTCAATGTTGACTTAGTATCATGATACATAAGTTGATTGAGCATCACAACCTTTCCTTGATGGGTAAACATCACGAGACAAAAAATGTAGATGCAACAACCTTCATGGCATAAATGTAGCTATGTCCTAACAAAAAATGTTAATCGAGTTGGGCGTCTACAATTTTGATGTTCATCAAGATAATATTACCAACTAGTTCAATAGGATCATTTTGTAAAATTCCTTACGGATGGGAAGGATGACCATCATATGTGTGAAGGGTCATAAGAGAAGGTATCAAATATGGGGATCCTAACTTTTTCTAAATGTGAGTGGACATAATCCAATTAGATGCCCCTTCATCAATAATACAATGGTGAATAATCGGGTTTTTGATGGTTATTGGTACCTAAAACACAATAGATGAAATAAGACAAGGTTTCTCTTGATCTAAATCAAATGTGATCAATATAGCATCAGAGAGATTAACCACGCCCAAACCTAAGAGAAAGGATTTGCATTGTTAAGGGCAATTTTGAAGAGCTTATAAGGTGGAAATGGCAATAAGAGAATGTGTCAAATCATCCACAACATTATATTTATGGGAAACCCTTGCATTAGGCTTATGAGCAGTGTGATGCACAGACACCTTTGGTACCTTAGGGCTAGGGTCAACATTTGGCCACAGTATTTGGGTCATTCTCCTTACCTAGAGATGTAATTTCAAGTCACATACCATATTGATGTATTTGTGTCTAAATATTGACTTCCACAAAATTCATATAAATGTTTTCGAAAGAGGGATCTCCATAAGGGTTGGATGTAGAAGGTCAACTCAGATGAGGTTTCCTCGATTGTTTTGTGACTAATCCTTGCAGAGGGAAGGGTTTTTGCAACACCGTGGGTTGAGAAGGAGAGTAGATGTAGAATGAATACTAACTTGACCTTGAGAGCCATTGGTAGACTCATGTTTATTTGATTCTTTCCACAACGGATGGGTTCTTGGTAAAAGGAGACAATGATGAGTGGAATGTGCATACACCCCACAAAATGAAAAAGGATGATTAGTTTATAACTGAGGATTCATTCCTTGTGTGGGAGGATTATTGGGAATTTGACTAGGATTTGCGAGATTTGAGTTTCCCTTAGAATTAATATGTCGGTTGGGATGGTTTCCCCTAGCCTCTTAATTTTGGTTGTATTCTTTATTATTCCCTGTATTTTTCTTCTTATTATTTGTAGGTTGCACGTTATGATGGTTAGGTGCATTTTTCTTGGCATAGAACTACCCTTAGGGAGGAGGATTGTTGGTTGTGGAGCCTGATTATCTTCCTGATTCAGAGGTCTTGTGTTTTTCAGCCTTTTTTATACCCCAAGAAGACTTTACACCCCAGAAGTATGTACACTCTTCCACGTGGGGGAGTGCAGAGGGGGGTACCCCCTCTGCGGGGTCCAGGGGGTTTGTGGGTGAAGCCCCCGAAGGAAAAAAAATGCCTTGTAAATGTATATTGTAATTTCATTGTAAATCTAGACCTTTCATTATAAGGTCGCAGATCTAATGGTAGAAATTATGTTAGGGTTTTTTGCCCTAGAAGGAAACCCTCTGTTATGAGGGAAATGTATTGCGGTTATGCATTATGGCAAGTATTGTATTCTGAGATAGAAGACTGTGAGAGAACGAAGAGGAAGTTACAACGGGTTTTGTTGCAGGTTGTATTCCTTCATTTGCTGGATAATAATAAAGGAAGGACCTTGTAATTTCTCTGGTGGACGTAGCCCACACTGGGTGAACCACGTAAATCTGTGTCTCTATTGTATTGTGTATCTTCTGTGTTTTGTTTCCGCATTTGTTTTATTTTATTTCTCCATGGTCCTATTTTTCTAACAATTGGTATCAGAGCGAAAGGTAACTCACAGGAAAAGAGGGTTCCTGGTTCGAGTGGGAGCAATGTCAGAAGATGGAAAGTTTAGGGTCAAGAAATTTAACAGCCAAAACTACCAGTTATGGAAGATGTAGATGGAAGATTATTTATATGAGAAGGATCTATTCCTACCATTGGGCGGAGTAGCAAAGAAGTCGACGACCATGAAGGACGAAGAATGGGAGATTCTTTACAGAAAGGATCTAGGAATGATACGACTGAGCTTGGCAGTGTCGGTGGCTTTCAATATTTTGAAAGAAAAGACAACGAAGGATCTAATGGACACGTTGGCTAAACTGTATGAAAAACCCTCGGCATCCAATAAGGTATTTTTAATGAAGATATTATTTAATATGAAGATGTCAGAAGGTGGTTCAGTTGCAAATCATTTAAATGAATTTAATACGGTTACTAATCAACTAAGTTCTGTAAAAGTGGACTTTGATGATGAGGTTAGGGATCTTCTAATCTTGTGCTCATTGCCAGAAAGCTGGAACGACTTGGTCATGGCTGTAAGTAACTTTGTATCTAGTTCAAATACTTTAAAATTTGATGATGTTGTTGGTGTTGTGCTTAGTGAGGAAATGCGACGGAAAAGCACAGGTGAGACATCATGTAATGCATTGAACATGGAGAACAGGGGAAGACAAAAGGATAGAGGAAAGGGATCAGGGAACCGTGAGAATTATAGGAAGGGAAGATCCAAATCTAGACTTGGAAAGATAGAGTGCTGGAATTGTGTGAAGAAAGGACATATGAAGAAAGACTGTAGAGCTCCAAAGAAACAAAGAGATGGATAGCAAGAGAGAAATCAGGAAGCAAATGTAATAGGTGATGTGTTACAAGATGCTTTGATTCTTTATGTAGATAATATTTATGAGTCTTGGGTAGTAGATTATGGGGCTCCATTCCATGCCACACCCCATAGGAAACAATTTTTAAATTATATTCAAGGTGATTTTGGACAGGTTCATTTGGGTAATGATGCACCATGCAAAATTGTTGGAATGGGAAAGGTAAAAATAAAGCAACGCAATGGAAACCAATGGTTGTTTAAAGAGGTAAGACATGTTCCAGATTTAAGAAAAAATCTAATTTCAATGGGGCAGTTGGCAAGTGAAGGTTGTATATCCATATTTACAGATAAGACATGGAAGGTCATCAAAGGATCACTAGTGATAGCAAAAGGAGATAAGGTAGGTACATTGTATTTATGTACTGGTAGTATTGACTCTTCTATCTCTTTAGATTCTACAGGAGTGGATACAACACTGTGGCATCATAGGCTTGGACACATGATTGAGAAGGGGATGCAGATAATCCACAAAATAAATTTGTTGCCAGATCTTAAACAAATTGATTTGGACTTCTGTGAGCATTGTGTTTATGGAAAACAKAAGAGAGTCAGATTTCTCAGAGTYGRAAAAGAAAAGAAGAATGAAAGGTTAGAGCTTGTGCATACAGATGTATGGGGGGCAACTCAGGTATCATCTCTTGGTGGCTCTCGTTACTATGTTACTTTTATTAATGATGCAACTAGAAAAACTTGGGTTTATTGCATTCGACAAAAATATGATGTTTTTGATACTTTTAAGAAATGGAAAGCTTTGGTTGAGAATGAGACAGGAAAAA
>ML781490.1:686030-700594 GCA_009831015.1 Picea engelmannii
TATGGGCCCTCTGGGCCCCCCCACTAACTCTCTAGCTACCTTACAATCAAAGTGTGTAGGTTTTCACAGTTAATAATATTATTGCTTAGGGTTTCTAGAAATAGACGTTTCAAAACTTATTACAAAGTCTATTTCCAGAAACCCTAAGCAACAATGATGATCAATGCTAAGAATATAAGGATTTATTTTCTTAATCAAGCTACTTTCCTACAATAGAGTATTTCAAAAGCCGACAACTAAATAAGGGATTTAAATGCTAAAAATGCAATGGAAATGAAATGAAAAACCCTAAGTCTTGCAAAGAAAAGGAGAAAAGTTTTAAGGGGAAAATATTTATTCCTCAACTAATACTAATGTGATTTTAAGCAAATCCAAGGGAAAAATTAGCCCAAAATAAATTATGGAACAACGACTAAAATTGAAATAGGCTAAGGTTTCTAAACAGAATCCTGGAGGCAATAAGTACTAAGGGTACAAAAACCTTTTTCTTTACCTACAATGTCCATAAAGAAAACTTAACAAACAACTAGAACATAAAAAAAAACATAAAGATAAATTATGCAAGCAGATAAGATAAATCCCAGAGAAAGCTGGAAAAAAAAACTAAGAACTGGTCATAGGAATTAGTCAAAATTCTGCGGCGCTGTGATTAACTCCCCAAAAATGTGGTTTCACGGTTTTTGGATAAAAATTGCATCATGATCTAAAACTAAAAATTGTTAAAACTTACTCATGATCAAGGATGAAAATAAGGGTTTCCCACCCAACTCACCTAAAAATGGCTATTAAAACAAACAAAAATGCAAGGGAAGCAAAACTACCATAAAACCCTAATGAGGAACACACACAACTAAGGATGGAATTAAAGGTTTCATCCCTTAGTGGAGTCACCGATATGGTATTAGTGTTTCGTTACTAATGTGTGCCAAAACTACCTACTTAATGGTTGTGTCTATTAAGTAGCAAACAAAATGGAAATAAACTAAAAAACCGTACACAAATAAATGGTTTCCTACTCCACCTCATGCAAGAGAAAATAAATGAAACAAATTGATCTAAAGCATAAGATAAAATAGAAATTATAAATACCTCATTGCCAAATGGAAACAATCGGAATTACAAATTTACAGACCTCAAAGTAGTTGATGATGTTGGATTACTGAGAGGGGGGGTGAATCAGTAATAGAGAAATTCAAGCCTTTTTAACCACAATATACAAGTGTTATATCAATGTAGCATTATCATCCAATAGTTGCAGAGTAAATAAACAATGAACAAATGAGTAATCATACACATACACAGTACACCAGTGTTTTTACGTGGAAACCCAAAGCGGCAGAAAACCACAGAATGTTTTTTCTTATATGTCTTTAAGAATTACATTCATTGGAAGCACCAACTTACTTTGTTTTCCAGTTGCAACTGGAAGGAGGCTCCAACCCCCTAGTTTCTCAGGCTACAACATGAAGGAAACTCCAACTCCCCAATTCTCTGGTTACAACCAGAAGGAGGCTACAACCCCCTATGTTCTCCAGCTACAACCGGGAGGTGGCTACAACCACCTATCCTTGCCCTGTCCAACCACCTTGACGTAGAATTAGAATGATGGAATCACTGTCACACTATCAATGTGAGATATACTGATGTAAACCTGTACCAATCAACCTGCACCAAACAACTTGTACCAATAACCTGAACCATGCATTAACCATGCATCAACCTGTACCTCAATATGTAATCAACCTGTACCATAAACAAATGCATCAACCATGCACCAACCTATACCAAACAACATGTAATCAACCTATACCATAAACAAGTGCATCAACCATGCACCAACCTATAATCGGCCTGTACCATAAACAAGTGCATCAACCTGTACCAAACAACCTGTACCAAACAACCTGTAATCAACCTGTACCATAGACAAGTGCATCAACCATGCACCAAACTGTACCTCAATCTATACCATGAACAAGTGCATCGACCATGCACCAAACCTATACAAATAACATTTCACAACAACATGTCCAAACAACCTATCACAACAACTTGTCTCATCAATCTTATCAACCAAATCAGATCTACTCACCAAGATCAATCACCAAGACAACTCTCAAAGATGTGCATCAACCAAGCATAACACAGCAACTCATAATCATCACCAAGATCAATATGTGCTTCTAATAATATACCAATACAAGTACCAATATAACCATCAAAAGTTCTCTAGCAATACATCACACTATCCATAACCAAATACCATAAACCATTACATCAAACCATGTACCACAACCTCACTGTTATACAACCTCTATCTGTAACATACCTCAACCAAAAGCCCTCATCAATTTCATCATCCAAATCTGATTTGTAACTTTGTAATAGACCTGGTGTATATTATCACATACTTGAAAACCTTCCTTAAATTTAACAACAAGAGACTAGCATTTTATCAAACTTTACTTTAGTCTCACATGACTAATTTTGGATTAGTCAACAACCCTATCTTGCAATAATCATAACTATGTACCTGTAATGAATAAAGATCTGAAAATGGTACACAATGTTCTTCAGTATATTTTATGCAAGTCCTCCAAATTTCACTACTTGGACCTCTCAGAAAAAGGGTTATAGCAAAAATGGCATACCTTTTTGAATTATGCCTTACTCTAGAGAGCGAACTTGTAGAGCGTGCCCCGCACAGAATATTTGTTGTATGGATCTGAAAATTGTACATAGAATACTACAGATTATACTCTAACCAATACATTTGGTCTTACTGAATTTGAATCTGTTATGAATAAGTTATGACGTTTTTACCCGAAACACTTGTTTTAGACTAGTTTCAGGACTAGCCATAAACCCTATTTTCCACAGCATGTAACTCCAAAACTACAACGACCCACAAGATGAAATTTGTATCATAGCTACTTGGATATGTTTCCTCAATGGCATCCCAATTTCACGGCCTGAATCATTCTAGAAAAAAATCTATTGTGAAAATGGTGAGATGACCTGTAAATAACATACCTTAGAAAGCATCATCAAAAGAATTTATCCTCCCTTGAATTTTGGTTTTATTTACTTCGCCTTCCCTCTGAAATTTAGCTTATATATCCTTTGGTTTCCTCAGTCACCTGTAGATATTCAATATGCTCAAGTGTGATTAAAATGAGATAGCCTTGCCTCTTATTTATACTTTCATGTAGCTTCCTCAAGGGGTTACCTTTTAAGCATCTTAACCCACTTTTCTTATTTTAGGGTAAACCCACTTCTAATTTCTCCATTAACTTTATTATTTAAATAATTTCTTTTGTATTCACTTTGACTTATAGTACAGTCATCACTTCACTTTATTATTTACCTTCTAAAATCTCTTAAACCACTTTGTCTACTTTGACCTTTTGGGGCTTTTAGATGACTCATGAGGGTTTTCCAACTTCACATGGCCATAACTCTCTAACCGTGAGGAGTTAAGTGACGTTCCACATACCCATGGAAATTGAATGTCATGTACTATCCATCTAGAATAGTCTTTCCTGCAAATATATCAAAACGCATACCATTATCCATCAAACAAAGTTGGGTCCATTACCCAAATATGGGTTCTCCAACTTCTCATGTCCATAACTCTCTAACCGTGAGGAGTTATGTGAAATTCCACATACCACCAGAAATGGAATGACATGTACTATCCATCTAGAATAGTCTTACCTTCAAATATATTAAAACTCATACCATTATACATGAAACAACCTTGGGTCCATTACCCAAACCTTTGTGATACTGGAATTCACTACCGGACTTTCTCCAAGGGTTGACATCAATCACTAAGGGTTGACATCAATCTACAATATCACTCTCCAATGGTTGAAATCAATGACAACCAACAATCCATACCAACTTTCCATCAACCTAAGCCAAATGTTTGACAGATGAAGCTAAGTGGGCTCCAAATCCACCTTGAAGGAGGGTGCTATGCCTCCTTTTGCACTCCACTCAAAGCTTTTGGTGGTAGAAATATTATTATTGAATGGTAAAAAGACCTAAGCTAAGGGTGATTCTCTCTCTAGAGGAATTCTCACAGCATAACCTTTCAACTGGATGAGTGATTAGAAGGGTGACCTCAATAGCTTTAATTACAAGAAGAATGGTGGACCTCTCTTTAGATCTAGTTTAAATGTAAATGATCCCATTGTATTAATGAAGTAGAGTTATAAGGATAACTATTGAATACTATATCAAACACTATTTTTGGAAATAACATATTGATAAGGTCTACTTTAGGCCACTATACCATTTTTTGAAGGCACACAACATTAATGAGTAAAAAAAAGTAATGATTTTTCTATTTAGGGGCAATGTGCAAATTTTAAATGGTTTAGTGTGCATCCCACACGTGAGAGATGATCCAAATTTTGTGTGTTGGGTTTTTGGTCAAATGTTGAAGTTTTTCTCAACTCATGTGGAAAAAATGAGGTCACCTGATGATGGAGATGATGGAAATGAGGGATGGAGCTATCAAAGTGATGTACCCATCTAAAAATACTCATGGCAAAGTGGGTGAGCAAAATTAGGCTAATAACATACAATTAAAAAACATTCCCATTCGTTTTGTGCAAAAATCCACTTTCAAACCACTATTTTTCCAAGCATACTTTGTTTGTGGAAGCTTGATTAGTAAATATTTTGGTTGGGTCTTCTGAGATAGTGCATATATAGAAATTAATAAAAATTAAACATACACTAGTGCTTGCAAGGGGTTCAAACCTTTTATCTCTCCAGGAGTCTCTTGAAACCTCCAGGTGATGTCCTTCGAGTTTATGACAGAACCTCCAACATCCCATGCGCTTAAAGGAGTCCACATGGTTATGATTTTGTTCGATCAAAGTGGTATCAGTGGGCTCGAATCTAACCACATAGCCTGACCTCTTCCTGAGGATGGGGTGTTTCCTTGGAGCCATCGTATGTATGAGCATCTGTTGTAAACACTTTTGCATAGAGAGAATTAGAAGCAAACTCTAAAAACAAGCATATTTTCTTTGTTTCTTGCAAACCTTAGTAATTTTCCCTTTGATGGTGAGTTGCAGTTGTAGAAAGGGCCTCAACACTTTGATGATGGTCTGAGAAATTTTTAAAACTTTCTTGATATATGCTTTTACCTCAGAAGCTTTCAAATTTCAAAACAGAGTTTTCCCCCCCGAGTTGGTAGTGCACCATGTGTAACAATTATGAGTTGCGCTGACAACGGTCGCTGAGTTGGTAGCACTTCAAGTACAAAAGTACCTAGGTTCTCTACGAACTCGTCATCATGGAGGGAAATTATAGAAGGAAGGTCAAATCACAACTTGAAATCAGAATGATGGCTTGTTAAGGACTAAAACCGACTCTTATGATCCCTGACTTACTTTATGAAACAAATGACTTGTTTTTTGACCATATAAACCCAGGACAATGACCTTGATGACCACTTAGTCATATATCACCCTCATTTGACATGACCAAAACTTGATGACTAGACTCAATGAAGGACACATTTTATTGAATGACTCAAGAGACTAAAAACTCAATTAACCACCTAAGACTTAAAAAAAAATGAGTTTTTATTGGGAGATAACAAAACCTATCCTAGAAGTTGAAGTACGTAAAATTGGAAGAACGATATTTTATTTAACATTTTTTAATGAATTGTGTACTTAACCTACTTTTGTCAATTGAAGTAGAAGTTGAAGTATTTTGAATTGGAAGAGCACTATTTTATTTAACATTTTTTTAGTGCATTGTGTACTTAATTTACTCTTCTTTTCATGATGGAAGAGTTAAATGAATATATACTCTTCAACTTTAAATTAAAATTAGAGCTTGAAATTTTATCATTTAGCGAGGATGTTTATAAAGTCATAATTAACCTTGTGAAAGTAAGCACCATGTACATTGCATAAAATTGGTTAGAACCATGGATGGGTATTTTGGAATTGTCAATGATCCACTCATTTATGGCTTTTATTTTCCCATTCGTGATTTATGGAGGCTTGATTAATAAATATTTGGGTTTGGTCTTTGGATATAGCGCATATATTGAAAGTGATAAAAAATGAACTTATATTAGTGCTTGTAAGGGTTGCAAACCTATCTTATAAGTGAAGTTTGTATCATTGGAAGAGCAATATTTTATTTAATGAAATTTCTACTTAATATACTATGGTCAATTGAAGTAGAACTTGAAGTCACAATGTTTTATTTATCATTTTTTTAATGAACTGCATACTTAATTTACTCTTGTAGCCCGATGGGTTAGCTCAAGTGGATGAGTGTCGTTGTTTGCTCGAATGAGGTTCTAGGGTCGAATCCCTGGCCATGAGCCTGTTTAGGGCCTCACTTGATGTCCCTACCGGGTTAGGCCCATAATCAGGCCGAATGGTTTACCTCGTTTACCATCCACGAAATGTGGGGAAGTACTCGGGGGTTTCCCGTACCGTATTCCCAGGAAAAAAAATTACTCTTGTCAATTGAAAAAACGATTTCTTGTCACTTTTAATCATGGAATGGTTGAATGAATATATACTCTTCAACTTTAAAACAAAACCAACACTTCAAATTTGGTTAATGGCATGGCCATTTATTAATATTCACCTTATGAAAACAAGTACCATATACAATATGTAGAATTAGTTGGAATCATGAATGGGTATCTTGGAATAGTGAATTATCCACTCAATTATGGTTTAATATTTACCCATTCACGATTTCAACCATGTGTTTGGAGGGAAAATAATATTTGCCAGGGAAAATGTTGAATTTGACATATCATTTGTTTTATGAACTATTAACCTAATGACCCATTTAAACATGTTAAAATAATAATAAAACAATGCCTCGTTAAGGATCTTTGTAGTTGTGTCTTCTCTTTATGCTATCCTTAGTTACTAAACTAAGATATATCAATACAATAAAATTAAGTTAGTGTGATTTCCATTAAGAAATATAGCTCTTTAAATTCCACGTTCCCATATTATTTGGTGTTTATTTGACCCAATAACCTCTCCTCTCTATATGCATTATATATATCTTTCACTCTTATATGGGGTGGGAACAGTTTTAAGGGGCGGGGAATGAGTTTTAGAGATAGTTAAAGAGATCCCAATTGTAAGGGATAATATCTTTTAAAACATCAGAAAAACATAATATTTTGTATATTTTGTATTTGATTTGATATTTAATAATTGAAATTTCTTACCATATAAGTTCATGGAAGTTTTTTTTTAGTTCAAATATTAGTGTGGAGTTGTTGAAATTATGCTTATACTAAGAAGGGGGGGGGGTGAATCAATATATGATACTTTTTACTTTATTTAACCATTCATCAGTCATTGATTAGCTGAGAAACAATAATCACATATAAACACAAATCACAATGCACATAATATAACCTGGAAACCCTTGTAGGAGAAAACCAAAAAAACTTATCTTTATAAATGTTTGTAAGCACCAACCTACTATTACAAATATTGTAGTCACCGACCTACTGGAGACACCAATCTCCTTAATTGAGCACCAACTCAACAAGATGTAGGCACCAACCTACTGGAGACACTAGTCTCCTCAACTGAGCACCAACTCAACAAGATGTAGACACCAACCTATTGGAGACACCAATCTTCTCAACTAAACATCAACTCAATAAGATCTGTGTAGACACCAATCCAAGATATTCATACACGAAGTACTTATTACTTCACCTGCATGCTTCATTTTGCAGACAACCCTTCAAACCCTCGCAAGCCTCATAGCATAATCCTAGAATGTAATCACTGAAAACAACATCCATTGATAAAAATATTCATTGACGAAAACATCACAACCTCAAAACAGTGCCCACAATAGTATCACAGACCTTCAGTCCTTCATAACGCACCTTGAGAACAAGAAAGACTTCAAGAAAATCCCTTAGACTTCTCTTGCACACCTTTAGATCCCATAAAGACACCCCAACACCTTTAGCACACCTCAGATCACTTATGCACACCTCAAACTTGATCTATTGTTTGGTTACTCTACAAATGAGAAAACCTATCCCATGTTTATAGTAATTTTGACCCCACTTTCAGGGCCGACCTGTAAAGACTGGTTGAGCCAACCTCAATTTTCTAGTTGGGTTGTCAGATGGAAAAATGCATATATCCTCATTCATATGGAGTTATAAGGAATTCCATATACCATTGGAAATGTCTTGGAATAATATTTCCAACCATATGACTTGTACTCCCATTTGAGCTAGGTATGTAGGGTAAAAATGTCTTAAAAGATAGGGTATCCAAACTGATCATCAACAATAATAAAAAACAATACTTTCAATAATCTCCATCTTGTATATTTATCTTGGAAATTTGTAGGCTTATAATATTTATATTGAGCATCTGTAGGCTCTCCATGTCTTTGAAATCAATGACAACAATATTCCAACAATATCCTCCTTTGTCATTGATGGAAACCCTTAGTCAATTCTATAATACTCCCCATGTCTACAACGCTTCTTGTGTTTGCAATTATTCCTATGTTTGCAAATTCTCCCCCTTTGACATCAATGGCAAAGGGTTGCTCCCCCTAAGTTTGTGCTTTCCTTTACTAACAAGATGAGAGGGATATCACTCCCAACTTCTGTTTGAGATATTCAAATGTGTCTCTGGGAAGGGGTTTGGTAAAATTATTTGCAACATGTTCTTTGGTGGTAATGTATTCCATCTTGACACGTTTCCTGGCTACATGTTCTCTTAAGAAGTGATACTTGATTGGAATATACTTCGTCTATGAGTGCATAACATAATTCTTTGAAATGTTGATTGCACTTTTGTTTTCACAGATGATTGATATTGGATGATCATATTATAACTTGATATCCTTCAACGTCGACTTCATCTAGAGAACTTGTGTGCAACATGTTGTTGCTGCAATATATTCAGATTTTGTTGTGGATAGAGATATTGAAGTTTACTTCTTGATCAACCATGATACTAGACAATTTCCTAGAAATAATGCTCCTCCACTGGTAATTTTCTTGTCATGAATACTTGCTACCCAATCTGCAACTGTATATGTTGTTAGAGTGAAGTCCTTACATATTGAATACCACAAGCCAAATTCCAATGTGCCTTTGAAATATCTGAATATTATTTTTACTGCTTTCACATGTGTCTCCTTTGGTACAGATTGAAATATTGCAACCAATCCTACTACTTGCATGATGTCTGACCTTGATGATGTCACATATAGTAGGCTTCCAATCATTGACCTGTACAATGTTTGATTTTCTTCTGGAGATTCATCATCTTTGCTTAACTTGCATCATGTGATCATGGGTGTACTTACAGATGCACAATCTTTCGAATTTATTCAACATTTCCTTGATATATTTGGTCTGAGAAATGAATATTCCTTTACTGGATTGAGAAATTTGAAACCTTATAAAGAATGTCAATTCTCCAAGTATGGACATCTCAAATTCTTTTTGCATTTCTTTTGCAAACTTTTAGCTCATTCTATCAACATTACTTCCAAAAATGATATCATCCACATAAACCACAATTATTAACATATCTTCATTGTCTATTTTGATGTAAATATTGCTATCTGCAACTCCTCTTTTGAAACCTTGTTGTTGTAGGTATTTTTCAAGTCTTGAATACTAAGCTATGGGAGCTTTTTTTAGTCCATAGAGTGTTTTTTTTAGTCCGCATACATGATATTTGTGTTCTAACAATTTAAATCTTTGCCATTTGCATGTTGTTACTTCTGAAAACTGCGCTCAGAGATTAATTAATGGAGATTGCAAACTTTTCTTTGTTCTGAATTTCTCTAGACAACACACCCTAGGAAGGCCCCCTTGGTATGTGTTATGTTTTATGTAAGTTATGTTGAAGTTATTTCATTTTTAGTGATTATGAATTCTAAAGTGTGTTTTTATTTCCTTTTTACTGTAATTTCTAGTAAATGTGTGTTCATTGTGTTTTCCTATAATTTCACAGTGTCTAATAAATTCTTGTAGGTGCATGTTCAAATTCCTATAGATTAATAATTTTGTTTTGATTTATAGTCAAGTGTGATTTTTATTTTTATAGTGTTCTACAGACATTAACCTCTTTGAGTAATGTGAACAAGTTGTTTTACAATTAGACATTCAAAGTACTCAACCTAAATTGAACAAGCTTTTGTCTTCAGTGCCATACAAACAAACTTCAAGAAATATCCTCAAAGACAGTTAAATATGTAATTTTTTGTGATGAACATTTTCTCATTTGCTTAAAGTTTCATTTAGTTACCCTTTAAAACTCATAAGCAAAAATAACTTCTATGATCATAAAGTTCAATTAACTAAATGAAGTGAGTTCTGCAAGAGGCACACTCATGAGAGTGATGGTCAATTTGCAGACCGAGTCTTTACCATCTGACAGTTAAATATGAACCAATTGATTTAAGAATTTTACCATATGTTTGTGAGTTTCGTTATTTAATTCCTTTAGAGTTTTAGGGAAGATTCATAATCAATTTTTCACATATTGTGCATGTGTCTCACAAGTTTACCTATCCGGATTGATAGTTAAATGTTGAGGAATCTAGACCACTAAGTCAACCCAACATTTTGGTGTCGTTGTTGGGGAGGCACAAAAAGATTAGATTTTGAATTTTTCTTTTAGACTTTAGATTTTCTTTTTTTGTGTGTTCACACATTTAGGAATTGGTAGAGTGCATGCGGTAAGACGAGAGGTAAGAACCTGCACATTCACTATAGTGAGTATGTGTGAGTCCTAGTCATGTGTGGTTTGCATGAATATGCTAGTTATACCTAAGTATAGCAAGGGTAGGTTTATTAAAACAAAAGAACCCACCAAACCATTCATAAGATCATCCACTAATAACTTGGTTATATGTGCTAAAATGGATAAAGGAAAATAGTTTGTTGTAGCAATTACTAAGCAGACACAAATAGAGGAAGTTGTTGAACAATATGAAGATTCAAAATACGAGCCAGAAGATTGGAATAAACGGTTTTGGGTTTTTTAGGGAAGAGGAATGGAAGATGTTGAATCTCATGCAGAAGGAGGAGGTCCAAGAAGAGCACCAGATGGTAGAATATTAGGGGATGGAGATGATGGTATACCAGAAACAATAGAACAAAGAAGAGCATGAGAAGAAATAGAAAGGTGAAGAAGGGAAGATGAAGAAGACAGACGAAGAACAGAAAGAAAAAATGTAGAAAGAGAAGAAAGAAGACATAGAGCAGAAGGAGAAAAAAAAAGTCAGGTCACTTTTGGATTTCCTATTATAAATGTACCTGCATCTCTTGGTAATGAGGCAAAAATGAAAAATAATCTTGCCTCGGTTCTTCCTAACTTTTATGGTTCACCTATTAAAGACCCTGATGACTTGTTATTTGAATTTGACATCTTATATAGAACTTATGGTTATACAAATGATTCACATAAATTTCATTTGTTTCCAACAACTCTAAAAGGAAGTGCACTAAAATGGTTCATGGGTTTAGGCAAAAATTTCAATTCATATTGGGAGACTTTGAGGAATATTTTCCTCAAGAAATATCAGGCATATTGTAGACCTCTCAATTCCAAATAGGACATCTTTAGAATGTCTCAACAAGAGGATGAGAGTCTAGAAGACTACTTGGAATGATTTTTATATAATATACAAAAATCAAAACATAGTACTATAAACCTTGATCTTACTAGTACTATATTTTTAAAGGGATTTGAAGATGAATACATAGATGTGCTAAATTTAATGGGTTATGGGGATATCTCTTCTTTACCATTTGAGAATATTCATGAGAAGTGAAAGAAATAATCCAGAGGGAAAACTAAAGTAGGAAAAAGTTAGAGGGATTCTCTTTCCAAAGTGACAAAAACTGCAACATGGAGTATTAGTAAAGAAAAAATTGGTAATTTACTGGAAAGTTTCAAGACTAAACTTATGGGTACATTATCTTCCCAATTTGATGCTTTTAACACTAAGAAAAGACAGGAAGAAGAAAATGCATCTTTAGCATTTGTTTGTCATTATTGTAGAAAAAGGCATCCAAAGAACCAATGTCCACTAAAGAGTATCCAAATTCTTCGTATTTGTGCAGAAAAACATGCAACAAAGGATTTCCCTTTGTTGCCTAGATTGAAAGCAATGTATCAAGTAGATAATGAAGCATAAAAAACTCTCTACAATATTGCACCCAGGAGACCCTGGAAACCACGAGCAAGTATGTTTCAAGACCCTTCTCCATTTACTACTCAAAATTATGCACAAACAACTTGGAACACTCCCATGCCATGGCAACCTTGGTTGTCACAACAAAATTCCAATTAATCGTATCAATAAAATTGGAGAACTAACAATCACAATACTCAACCTGTTGGAAATGTTTAACAAGAAGCATATGCTTAGCATTGATGGAAAGTACATCAATGAAGATGGCATGAATACAGGAAGAATGTAACAGACGGGCACCAGAAGTATTTTGGGAAGAAGTTGCAGAGCAACCTCGATAAGATCAGAAGAGATAGTGCAGAGGATGTTTGGTATGTTTTACAGGCAGCGTAAGCTTGGCATGGATGGAAAGTACAACAGTAATGATGGCTTGAGTACAAAAATGATGATCAACAGGCAAATAGAAGATAAGTCCAGGAAGATCGAATGATCGAAGGCAACACAACATTGACAAAATGCTTGAAGGCCCGAGAAGCATTTCTGATCGTTGGATCCCATCCAAAATTCCCAACAACATGAGAGTTGTCAGATCTGAATAAAGACAAGAAGAGCGCACTGAAGAGGAGGATAGATCTCAGGCGTTAGATCTTAGCGCAGGGTCCGACCACCGTTGGATTAAGGAAAACCTGCATGATCTTTAAAAGTGCAAGGAGTAGAGGGCTCACAAATCCCGAAAGCAGGAGGACCATCCATCTCAGGGGGTTATGTGGACCGTTGATCCAACTCCCTGTCGGAGTTTCAGGGATCGAGAGTTGGAGATGACAAGTAATATCATCCACAGAAATCCCGATTTCGCGATATGCAAAATCGCGACGTAATCTGAGCCGTCAAATCAAGATCACATCTGGATCGTCAATCCGACTCACGTCAGCAAACCACGTCAGCTAGGAACATGTGGCACAACCAGGTAATGACAAGTGTCAGACTCATTCAACATGCCAAGCACATGTAAGTCACGAATCAGGGTGACACGTGGCAGTTATTTAACACATGTGACGTTAGCAGACTTACACCATGTCGGAGTTTCGAGGATCGTGTGTTGGAGATGTCAAAGAAACAATGCAACAGGAATCCCGATTTCGCGATATGAAAAATCGCGACTTAATCATAGTCGTTGAATCAAGATCAGATCTGGACCATTGAGCCAACTCCATATTGGAGTTTTGTGAATCGCGACATAGAGAGACAAGAAAACAACACAACAAGAATGCCGAAATCGCGATGTGCAAATTCGCGATTCAATCACAGTCGTTGAATCAAGATCAGATTTGGACCGTTGAGCCAACTCCATATCGGAGTTTCTTGAATCGCGACATAGAGAGACAAGAAAACAACGCAACAAGAATGCCGAAATCGCGATGTGCGAATTCACGATTCAATCGCAGCCGTTGAATCAAGATTGAATCTAGACCGTTGAATCCAAGTCCATTTCGGGAATTCAAGGATCGAGAGTTGGAGATGTCAAGGAATGTTAACATCAAGAATTTCGATATCGCGATATGAGAAATCGTGACGTAATTGCAACCGTCAAATCAAGATGTGATCTGGACCATTGATACGACTTCATTACGGAGTTTCATGGATCGGGATTTGGAAGTGACAAGAACATTCACCACAGGAATGTCGAAATTGTGATATGAAAAATCGCGAAATGATCTGAACCGTTGGATCAAGTGTTGATCAGGACCGTTGATCCCACACCATTTCGAGGTATCGGGGATCACGACTTGGAGAGTCGAGATGCCTCATCTCCAGACTCACGAAATGTGAAATCGCGAAAGCGCCTTATGCGTAAGGCTGTGGTCACAACCCTTGGTCACATCAGCGAGAGATGGAGGAAAGAGCTAGAGCAACCAAGCTCTGTTTCGGGGATCGCGACTGGGAATGTCGAGATGCATGGTCACACGAATGCCGAATTGCCTGATGCCAAAATGCCGAAATGAATGCAAAATCCCATGGAATCAATCCAACGGTGCAGGTGAACATGAGCATGATCGAAGGGCTAATATTGATCCTCATAGTGTAACTGCTAGAAACCATTGATGGTTTCTACCAGAGGACGAGAAGAGACTTCTGTGTGATTTCCAGAGGAGCTGAAGAGTTACAAGGAATCTGCCAGTGGAATGAAGACGATTCGTGGAGGAAATTGATAGTTGGATGAGGGTTGGAGCCTGCAACTGAAACAGAAAGGATAAGCTCAACTATGCCAGAGAAGACGAATAGTCTCAACTGCCAGAGAGGCTGAGGAATCTCAGCATAACACCCAGTGATGTTGAACGCGTGGGAAAACC
>ML781490.1:702327-723168 GCA_009831015.1 Picea engelmannii
AATTTTATCTGCAACAACCATTTACACAATACCCCACACATGTACAACAATAATTCCCATCAATTCCACCACCACCACAACTAACCCAATCTCAACCTCTACAACTTCCTTCAACCCAACAACCACCATGACCTACCTCAATCCCCTCTCACCCTGTAGCAAATCCAAATAATCAAAGGGATAAAACAATCTACAATATTGAAGTTAATAATTTTCCCGCTTATGTTATCACTCTTGTAGTATTACATGAATTTATTGCACAATTACAGGAATTCTATGCACCTTTGCAAGAAATAAATTTACGCTCAGGGAGAGTACTAAATCTGAAGTCACCAATAATAATTGACTAGGAAGTAGAGGAAAATATGTCAGATCAAAATAAAACAATTGAAAAATCAGTTAATCTGCAAGAAAAAGATCAAGAATCAAAACCTACACCCTTTCGTGAGAGGTTACTAATATAAAAACAAGAAAAACAACAGATTTTACCTGAGGTTGATATCTTAGGAGAATTGATAAATATCAATACAAAATTTCCCCTACTGCAGTCCATTAAAGAGATTCCCATATATGCAAAAATAGTAAGGGAATATGCATTAAAAAGACTACTAGGAAATGCAAGGATCCACAAACTATACACGTGATTGGACATTTAGCAAGCTTGATTACTACCAAACCAATATTGGAAAAGTATGTTGACCCAAGCATCCCAGTTATTACAACATCTATCAATAATTTTAGGTACCAAATACACTTATTAATTTAGGTGCTGCAATAAATGTACTGACACTAGAAACTATGAAAATCTCAACATTGAAAATATTAGACCTACCCATACGGCTCTAGAACTACCAGATATATAAAATATACAAATTGAGGGTATAATTGAAGATGTTATTTTTTCACTAAACTCTTGGAATTACACAGTATAATTTATGATTCTTCAACCCAAGTCTGGTTTAGGAGGACATTCATTGATATTGGGAAGGCCATGGTTAGCACCAGTTGACGCATATATTGGTTGTCAATCATGCAACATGAAAATCACAAATGGTTCTGACATAAATAAAATTCAACTCTACCCCCCAGCCAAATCAATCAATGAGTTGGAGAAAATCAAATGGATAGAGGACACAAATACAAAAAATGAAATAATTTAGCTTGTTTTAACAATTGCTCAAGATCTAAACATTAAAGAAAATATAGAAGACAATCACTTCAATAATTGCATATCTTATCCTGATTCTCCTCTATATTTTAGGGGGGAAACATCATCAAAATCTGAATCATCATTTGAACAAACTTCATTATCAAATTTTCAACAAATTTCTGTAATAAATTCTGAGAAAAATTCAGTTGACATTCTACTAGGACAATGTTTTCAGGAAACTTGTATCGTTGACAACTTGACATCTTTATTTCATTTTGTATTTCCTGTAAATAATGTATCTTCTCCTTGTAATAAAACCGTTGAAATATTTCTTGGAAAGCGATCCAGGTGGATATTGGTGGCCACCCAACTATTCCAACTGGCTCCTATTGACAGTTTTTACTTCAGCATGTTCTTTTGTAATTCTTTGTAATTGTGGTTTCTACACTTTCGGGGCTATCTGAAGCCCTACACAGCTTCCATGTGGAGATTGGTGGCCTCCCACCTAGTCCAACTGGCTTATTTTGGATGTTTTCATGTCAGCACATCTTTCTGTACTTCAAGAGTCGTTTTGGGGCCCTAAACAATGTTTTTTTGGCTTGCCACAATCAAAATATAGACAAAGTCATATTTTGATGGAATAATGTGTATTTCTCAAAAATACCTTTCCAACGGGCTATCACGTGCCTAAAATGAAGGTTGTATGCAAAAGTTACAACCCAGGGAAGTTGAGGTACCAACTTACCCATCGAGGCCCACATAACTTTTGGTGTTTCATCTCCCGTGGTTAGGTTTTTGGATGTCTAGGGTTTTGGCATTCATGAGTAATGTTAAAAAGGCCTTTGGAGCCTCATTGTAATCACTCTACTCAGACGAATGTGCGTAGCAGCCACATCTCTTCTCAGAGATAACTACCACCATTCGAGCAAGTTGTTTTCAGTTCTGCGGTTTTACAGTTTCAACCTATTTTATTTATTCAATAGAAGTTATTGTTCACTGGATATCTGTTGCTTTTCTCAGTATCTCTGTTTTGTTGTATTCAGTCTGTTATTCTTTTAATTCTGCTCATAAATCCGGATCAGTGGTATCAGAGCAGTTTGCTCCTCATTTATTTTTCTTCATGCATGTCCCCGACAAGATCTGGGTACAAGAAGTTGGGACTCAAACCAGTCGAGACTTTGCAAGATCGGCCACGCCGAGCCCAACAAAGACCCATGGGGGATGAGAAAAAAGATGATGGAGCAGGACATCTTTTTAAAATTTTGCTCGAGGAAGCCCTTGCATGAAAAAGGAATGAAATGATGGACAAATTTGCACAGATCCTTTAGCAGCTGCCCACAAGAGACGCATCTTCATCAAGCGACCATGCAACCCCGTTCAAGGTACAAGTAAATTTTGATATTCCATTATTTGAAGGACTGATAGATGCAGATGTTGTAGATAAATGGTTGAATCTGCTCAAAGGGTATTTTTCGGTACACAATTTTTCGACAGGGAAAATATTACTTTTGCACTCCTCAAGGTCGTCCCCCATGTTAAGGACTGGTGGGATACTTACTCTGAGCAAAGGGCCATAGAGGAATCTACAATATTTGTCATCGCCCCCACATGGGATTCCTTCAGGGATGCCATTAAAGAACAATACTACCCTGTTGGAAGCTACGAGGACCAATACATAAGATGGACCACGCTGCATCAGGAAAGAAACCAGACAATACCATACTTCACCAATATTTTCCATACCCTGTGCACCAAATTGGGTATCAAAGACTCTAAACGACATATGGTGCTCAAATACCGCGGTTGTATGCATAGATACATTCAAATAGAAATGGATTTTTTGGACATCGCATCATTATTCTAGGCTTATAGATATGTTGTTAATATCGAGCAAAACTTTAAGTAGAAGAGGCAAGAGTTTGGATCTACAAACTCCTCACAGCCAAATAAAGGCAAAGGCGGCCCCAACCCACAAAATAAGGGACAGAGCAAAAATGGACACTCTTAAGACAACCAGTCCAAGCCACAACCCAAGAAGGGTAATGAGAAGTTGAATAAGGACATGAGAAAATGGTGTGAATACCATAAAATCACTTGGAACAACACCAAAGAGTGTTGCTCCAAGTAGTCACTGGTGGCCGAGCTGAAAGCTTCCGAGTCAAAGGTAGATTCTGAATCTGAATCAACTCCAGAAAGTGGGAAGTGCATCATTGATTTCAAACCCAGTGCCACTGTCGCTACCACCAAAGTCCAACTAAGCAAACCAAAAGAACCGGAGGAAGGGGAACACTTCTTTCAATCACAAATGTGGGTAAAGCAGAATCTGTTGCATTTCATTGTCGATAGAGGCATTCAAAAGAACCTGATTTCAACAGAGGTCATCAAGTGGATGGACCTGTCGATAACACCACACCTGCAGCCCTACACCATTGGCTAGCTTAGCCAAGGATGAGATCTCTCCGTCAGTCAATAGTGTCGTATTCCCTACAACATCAAGCCCTTCAAAGATGAGGTATTTTGTGATATTGCTCCCCTTGAAGTTTGTGATGTTCTTTTAGGCCAACCATATTTGTGGAAGTGACAAGTTGTGTATGAGTCTAGACCCTGCAATGTTATTATTACTTTGGGTAGAAAATTATACAAGATACCAGAGGTAGCGCCGCCTACCGCTATTTCTTTAATCTCTGCTAAGAAATGCAGCAAGGTCATTTCACAGACCAAGAAGTTCATCTTCTTTGTGATCCATGCTTGTAGTAATTAGATGGTCGTTGCCACATCTGTGGCCTCTACATAGACCCTCTCTTTGCAACAGAAGCAAGTGGACGGGATCATGGAAGAGTACAAAGATATATTTTCCTCGCCCATCGGGGTACCGACGCACTACCAAGTCAAGCATCTAATTGATCTAACCCCCGGTGCATCGTTGCCTAATGGACCAGTCTATTATCGCTCATTGATGGAAAATGATGAAATCAAGTGCCAGATCCAAGAGTTGCTTAAAAAGGGGCACATCTGATCCAACTCTTCCCCTTGCGAAAGCTTGATTGTGTTGGTGCAGAAGAAAGATGAGACATGGTGGCTCTGCATTGATTACAAAGCATTAAACAAAATCATAGTTAGGAACCGGTACTCAATTCCCCAAATTGATGAACTTTTGACCATCTCAAGGGGGAAAAGTTCTTCAACAATATTGACCTAAATTCTGGCTACCACCAGGTTCCCATTGAACCAACTAATGTATGGGAGACAACTTTCAAATCTAAAGGTCTCTTCAAATGGTTGGTCATGCCCTTTGTCTTAACAAATGCACCAAAAAATTTCATGAGATTGATGGATGATGTATTGAGACCCTTCACCAACTCTTTCATGGTGGTATATTTGGATGACATCCTCATTGATCCAGAATTGGATCCAGAAGCTTGATGGGGCTCAGAAAGGCCTAAAAATCAAAGTTCTCGGAATGACTTCAAAATGGACGTGTGTGTAGGCCTCGTCGATACGAACCCAACACAACTTGGACAGGCTCAAATGGACATCGTATTCTCATGATATCGCGTTCTGTTCATTTTCCCAAATAGGCAAAAGTCAACAGGAAAAAAGTCAATGTCGACGTCAGCATGACGTCATGCTGATGTAGCATTGAGACACGTGGCATCACAACAATAGGATGACTGGGTAGATGACAACGATCCAATCAAATGTTGACAAGTGGCATATTCTCAAAAAATTAAATGGGGCCACGTGGCCCAAGCATGGGCTACAACTTGGCACCCTATCATTTGATGGTTGGTCAAAATTTTTGGAGCTCATGGGATTCGACCCCATGACCTCTTGGTATAGAAATGCCTTGGGAAAGGTCTGATAGCCAATGCACCACATTTGGTACTTGTTTATATAACCCCCCTTTATATTATATAAAGTGCAATATATGTCAAATGGAGGCGGAGGGGGGCTGGGGACAAGCCCCAACCCACGGATTCATCTATGCCATAGCACCATCATCCAATTGGGGGGTGCTCCACTACACAGTCAACAAGGCACCACGATTCCAGGCTTAAACACTGACACCTTTGGTGTATGTGACTGGGGCGGTGACCACAGTCCGGGTGCTTATGGTGGGCACGGTCCTATGTTAACACGCTATGTGACTAGTATTTTTGGGGCAGTTTCCACCTTGTGGGCACATATATTGGGTGTGGTTCTATGAACTATCAACATGTGACCTATGATTGTGGGCTAAGGGCCAGCGCTAAACCCTTAGAGGTTGGCGCTTGGCCTTTTTATTGCCATGTGACCATATTTAGGGGATGTTCACCCAGGAAAAGGGGTTTAGCCCAATATTATTGCAAAAAAGTGTTTTTTTAACCATATGATATGATTTTTCAGTGATTTTAGGCCTTTTATTGGAGATTTTTGCCCATTTTGGGGGGATATTGGGTCCTTTTTGAGGCCAGATCTTGGGGAGGAATTTGGGAGATGGTTACCAACTTAAGATCTATATAAACCAGGCCTTCTTGAGGCCATGGGAGGAGATTCAGAGAAGGTTTATGCTGAATATTTGCCAAGGCAAAGCCATTTTTATGCAGGGAAGTTGTTGAGGAGTGCACATTTGCGGGCCATTTATGGGAGCTCTGGTCATCCGATTTCATGTAGTTTCTTTTGTTGGGTTCTAGAGATCTGGAAGAACAAGACCAGATCAATTTTGTAAACTTTTGGCACTTTTGTGATGTACTTATTGATCTTTGAACATAAATAAGAAAACCTCACCCATTGAGACAAAGGCCCGGAGACGTAGGCGAGATTGTCGAACTCCGTTATCACATTGGTGTTAAGGTTTGCTATTGTTTTATGCTTCATTTCAGTTATGTACATGTTTATATGGCTGTGATAACTTCTCATATCTTCTTCCTCTTTCATTAAGCTTCCTAATTGGTTAAATAACACATGCTTAATAACTCAACCATAGTTGTGTAAAAGATCTTTTCGGATCAAGTGGTATCAGAGCTAGTTGACGTTTGGATTTGAGTTTTGCATGTTAACCAAGGAAAATATACATCGTGGTGAAGGCGATCTTTTTGAAGAGAATCCATTGATTGGATTGAGAAAGAGGACTTCTCATAGTGAGAATATGGCATCGAAAGAGAGACTTTCTCAGGATGAGAAAGAGTTTCAAAAAAAATTATTTGCTATGTCGAAGATGATGAAAGTGTTGTATGAGGATTACTTGGAATGGAAGTGACCAGTTCTTGGGGAATCTCCAAAGGGAAAAAGTGAAGAAGGAGAGGATACTCCTCAAATTCCTCCTTCACCTCCATCATCATCTCCTTCTTCTCCTTCTTCTTCAAGTTCAAGTTCTAAATCCAATGCAAAGAAACATGTCCATAAACATAAGAATGAAATGCCATTATTAAAACTTGATGATAAATTTGAATTACCCATATATGATGGTGAAGTTAATGCAGAGAAACTTGACAATTGGGTCTAACAGATGGAGGTTTATTGCAGTGTGAAACAGATCAAGGATGAGGCCACACAAATAAAGTTGGCATCATTGAGACTGGCAGGCACAACACTCATCTGGTGGCAAAGCAAGTTGCAAAACGGAACACAACAAGTGGGTAATGTATTTCCATCATGGAAAAGTTTCATTTTTGCACTTAGAAAGAAATTTTATCCTTTGAGTTATAAAGAGAAAGCATTAATTGAATGGCAAGCTTTAAAACTAAGAAAATGAAAAATAGTGCAAGAATACACAGATGGCTTTCGAAAAATGGCATTGATGTTAGATATTCCTTTACATACCGAAGAAACTCTTATGAAGTATATAGGAGGTTTATCTCCACACATTAGAAACATTGTATTCATGTTTGGACCAACTAATCTTAATGAGTTTCATGTTCAAGCAACATACATTGAATCAGGGAAAATAGGTGTTGGTGTATCAAGGGAATCGTCTTCAAGGAAAGAGGACAAGAGGAAGTGGAATGGCCAAAAGGAAAATGTAGTGATGAGAAAGGAAGGGAGGCCCTCTTGCAAGCATTGCAAGAAAGAGAGGCATGATGAGGACCGTTGTTGGAAGTTGCATCTCGAGAAGAGGCCAAAGTGGTTCAAGGAAAAGAAAGGGAGGCAAACAGTTGCAGCGACAACACGATCGATAGACTTGGGATCGGATTCAAGTGATGAATCAAAGGTCTCATTGGTTGGTATGACAGGTAAAATTGGTGAAGGAATTGATTGTATAAGTAAATTGTTTCATATAAGGGTCATAATGCGACACACTAAGGTTGATACATTAATAGATAGTGGATCTCAATCTAACCTAATTTACGAAGAATTGGTTAAGAAATTGGGGTTAAAAACACATATGAATCATAAGCCCTACACCCTTAAATGGATAAGAAACCATCATCAAATGCACATAACAAAGCAGTGCACAATCAAATTTTCAATTTCATCTAAGTATGTGGACGAGGTAACATGTGATGTAGTGTCATTAAGTGAATGTGGAATGGTCTTAGGTAGTCCATACTTATATGATCATAAAACAATCTTCTACAGGACAAATAATCAATATCAATTAACCAAAGCAGGTCAAGATTACGTGGTTCATGCTCATCATGTTAAAGCAAATAAAAATATTCCAATAATGGAACAATTAAAGAAGGCAGTTGCAACAAACCATTAATAATTGTTTCAAATCAAGTAATAGATCTTAATCAAGGACAGGAAATGATTGTTGAATGGAAAATCAACCACAGTTTGCTTCAAGATAAGCTCATGTCGTGCAAATATTACAAGTATACCAACTCATTTGAAGTTATGTTTTTGATGCTATCATTAGTAATGTTTTCTACATGGATGATAGTGGCTTCAGTAAAATGTGATAGGGTTCAAATGGCTAACAATATGTTGTCAATTATCATGATTGTGTTACAGTTGATCTTGATGAGACAGGTGCATAGGACAAAGTTCAGAGACAATGGACAAGTCGAGTGGCCTATCCCGAGCTTGTTTATTGGTCAAAAAMCTTTTGGGGACCAAAAAGTCTTTTAGTGCGGAGGTTTGATCCATAATCAGATCCAGGAGCTTCATGGGGCTCAGAAAGGCCTAAAAATGAAAGTTCRCATAATGGTTTCAAAACAGGCGTGTGTGTAGGCCTCGTCGATACGAACCCAACACAACTTGAACGGGCTCAAATGGACATTGTATGCTCCTAATATCATGTTCTGTTCRTTTTCCCAAACAGGCAAAAAGTCAAGAGGTCAACGAGAAAAAAGTCAATGATGACGTAGCATTGAGACACATGGCAGCATAGCAGCAGGCTAACTGGGCAAATGAGAGTGATCCAATCAAATGTTGACAAGTGTCATATTCTCRAAAAAWTAAACGGTTCCACGTGGCCCAGGCATGGGTTGCCACGTGGCACCCTGTCATTTGATGGTTGGTCAAAATTTTTGGAGCACATGGGATTCGACCCCATGACCTCTTGGTATAGAAATTCCTTAGGAAAGGTCTGATAGCCAATGTGCCACATTTGGTACTTGTTTATATAGCCCCCCTTTATATTATATAAAGTGAAATATATGTCAAATGGAGGCGGAAGGGGGCTAGGGCTAAGCTCCAGCCCGCAGATTCATCCATGCCATAGCACCAACGACCAATTGGGGGGCACCCCACTACATAGTCAACAAGGCGCCACGATTCCAGGCTTAAACACTGGCACCTTTGGTGCATGCGACCGAGGCGGTGACCATAGTCTGGGTGCTTATGGTGGGCGCGGTCCTATGTTAACACGCCATGTGACTAGTATTTTCAGGGCGGTTTCCACCTTGTGGGCACATATATTGGGCACAGTCCTATGAACTATCAGCGTGTGACCTATGATTGCGGGCTAAGGGTCATCGCTCAACCCTTAAGGGTTGGAGCTTGGCCTTTTTATTGCCATGTGACCATATTTAGGGGGGGCGCACCCAGGAAAAGGGGCTTAGCCCAATATTATTGCAAAAAAGTGGTTTTTTAACCATAGGATATGATTTTTCAGTGATTTTAGGCATGTTATTGGAGATTTTTGCCCATTTTTGGGGGATATTGGGCCCTTTTTTAGGCCAGATCTTGGGGAGGAAGATGGGATATGGTTACCAACTTCAGATCTATATAAACCAGGCTTTCTTGAGGCCATGGGAGGAGATTCAGAGCAAGTTTATGTTGAATATTATCCAAGCCAAAGCCATTTTTATGCAGGGAAGTTGTTGAGGAGCACACCTTTGCGACCCATTTCTGGGAGCTCCAATCATATGATTTGCGTGTCATTTCTTCTGTTGGGTTATAGAGATCTGGAAGAACAAGACTAGATCAATTTTGTAACCTTTTGGCATTGTTGTGATGTACTTATTGAGCTTTGAACAGAAATAAGAAAACCTTACCCACTGAGACAAAGGCCCGGAGACAACAATAGGAGCAATTTTGGGACATAAAGAGAACCAGAAAAAATCTAACTTATGTTGAATCTAATTATATAGTCATAGAAAAGGAGTTCTTGGCAGATATCTATGCAATAAACAAATTTCGACATTACATTACAAGATATGCGATTTTTGTGCACATGGACCATTCCACCATCAAGTACCTTATGAATAAACCCATAAACAATGGTAGGATAACGAGATGAATTCTTCTTTTATGGTAATTTAATATCATGGTGTTAGATAGGCGAGGAAGGGAAAATCTGGTAGCAGATTTCCTTTCTCGAATCAATAATCCTAGTGAGACCTTTCCTATAATTGATACATTTCTAGATGAAAATTTATTTGCAGTTTCCGTTAAGACTCCATGGTTTGCTAACATTGCAAAATACTTGTCTACAGGAAAATTTCCACCGCACTTTTTAGCAAAAGAAAAACAAAAGGTTATTAGGAAAAGTGCTAAGTATCGTTGGATTGGAGGAGACCTCTTCTACACATGAGCAGATTTGATTATCCACCGATGTGTTAGGGAGGATGAAATATTCGACATTTTGAAGGATTTTCACGATGAACCTTGTGGTGGACACTTCTCTGACAAAAGGACATCTTAAAAGATTCTTCAGTTGGGATTTTATTGGCCCTCAATTTTTAAAGATGCCAAACAATACGTGAGGAGCTATGATGGTTTTCAAAGGATGGGACATCCTACTGCATCCAACGAAATGCCACTTCAACCTCAAGTTGTCATAGAACCATTTGAGAAATGGGCTTTATATTTCATAGGGACTATAAATCCACCATAAAAAAGAAAAAGGTACATTTTAGTTTTCACAAATTACGTTATAAAATGGGCCAAAGCGAAAGCTTTACCATATGATATTGAACAATCTATACTAAATTTCTTATTTGAATATTTTTTTGTTAGATTTGGTGTACCTAGAGAAATATTTACTGACCAGGGGACACAGTTCACCTCAAAACTAGTTCAATCTATTGTGCAGGAATACAAAATTAGACACGAGAAGTCCACACCATACCATCCACATGTTAATGGCCAAGTGGAATCTACAAATAATATTATGGAAGGAATTTTGACGAAGAGAATCCATCTCTATCATTCAGATTGGGCAGAGAAGCGTCCAGAAGCCTTATGGGCTTACAGAAATATGTGGAAAAATGTTACTAGACACACCCCTTATGAGTTGGTTTATGGAAAGAAGGTACTCCTCCCTATTGAGTTCGAGATAAAAACTTTCAAAATTGCTTCAGAATTGAGTTTAAATTTTCCATAAGCTTAGCAGCAAAGAATTCTACAATTAAATGAGCTAGATGAAGTGTGTCAATACGCCCTCCAGAAGACAACTCTTGTTTAGGAGCAGCAGGCTAGATGGCACAAAAAATTCATTAAGAAGCAGTTCAAAGCCGGTGATTGGGCCTTGATTTTCTATTCAAAATTTAAAACCTTCAAAGGCAAGTTTACTACTCATTGGCTATGCCCTTACGAAATTGATACAGTGTTTGATAATGACTTGGTGAGAATCAAAACCATTGATGGTTCAGGAATTACGTTCGTGGTCAATGGCCATAAACTAAGATTCTACAACAAGCCAACATCCAGAGATGAATTTTTTTCCAGATTACTTCAGCAGACTGAAATGGAAGTCCTAAGTAAGGAGGATAGTTCTTCTACTCATCTTTCGTCCTGAATTTTACTTTCTTTAAAAAAAAAAGAAAAAAAGAAAAAAGAAAAAAAAGAGAGAAAATATATAATAATAAATAAAGAAAAACATAAGTTTGGAATGTGAAAACTAGGCTCTGTGGCATCTAGACGCGGCACTGCTTGAAAACCAGACAACTGGCTAGCAGAGTTCAGTGTTTTGCACAAAATTCCCTACAGAAATTTCTTTGCATAATGGTTAGAATAAGTTAATCACTTTTCCAAGCGATTAACAATTGTAGCAGACCTTCATTTTCAATTTATTCTTCTAAAGCAGTTTCAAAAGGTCCAATTATTTGTAGCAGAAGATTATACCGACACTTGCAATAAAATTTCATCTATATTAGCAAAATAATTATAGGTATTTCATGTAAAAGAAGAAAAATTATTAAGTAAAGGCAGTTTCAAAGAATCAAATTATTCAGTTGCACCATTTGATTTTTCTTTCTTCAACAACATCAAATTTATTTAAGTTAGCAACATCATAAGCTCCATGTTTACTTCAACAAATAAAATTCGTCATTTCCTGCAATAAAGGCTCTCATACATTCCAACAAAGAGAAAATCATAGATGTTCCCCGTAATCAAAGTAAGTTCCTGTAATTAAAGAGAAGATCGAAGAAACATTGGTTCAAATAATTCTACATAATATTCAAAACAAAACCAAGTTGCGGAGGAGGTATTCCATGGTAATTGTAAGTGGTACGCAATAGTTTTTATTATTATTTACTTGATTAACTAGAGTGAAATTTCAAATTCATCTTATATGCTAACTCCATTTTCCATATATCATTAGTCAAAATCACTACTTACTCCATAATCTCCTATAATCATTTCCATTATTTCTGCAGTCATGAATGGAAATAAAACTCATTATGAATGCGTTATATAAAGCATGTTCCATGGTTTTCTCCAGATTTCCCACCTCCCACGATTTCTCACAGATTTTCTTATGATTACCCATCCTTTGTCTATAATCATTATTTCAATTACCCGTCCTTATAATCATTACCCATCCTTAAACATATCTGACATATGTGTACTATCATTTCCAAATGTTGAAACTCATATGGTATGGTATAATTACTATACGAAGGTATTGTTAGATAGGACTTAACATCACTCTATTATAATGAGATATTTCAAATGTTAGAATTCTCAAATTAAAAGGGTATCAAAAGCCTCTTATTCCATAACCACCTCGCAAATTCCTCCTAAATTTTAAACTCCTCCCATTCCTCCTAATCGGTTAAGAAGACTCGAACTTGGAACCTAGTAGACTCCATAGACAAAAAGAAAGAAAAGGAAGTACCATCTGTGGTTAAGTATGAACCACATGTAACCACACTACTTGACGAATTTCCCACTTGTAGAATGGTGTTTTGAAAGGGAAGGTTGCTTCCGTTGTTTGAAAAATACCATGGTCATAATGTTGTTGTAACAAGAGATTTTGCAAAGACGTTTGATGGGAAAACGGCTCAGGTGGAAGATGTTAAAATTGCAGTAATAGAAGAAACCCTAGAAACTATTACATGTTTGGAAAATATAGGAGAAAGTTGGTTCAAAATCCAAAGATTAACAGGAAGAGGATGGAAAGTGTTCATGGATAAATCGCAACAAAACTAGGACTGGACAAAAGGTGTGCCAAGAACGTGGTTATCAGACCTTTGGAGAGATGTGTTTTTATTCATTCAAAAGTAACTGACCTACGAGGGAAGGTATAATATTATATTCCTCTACCACATTCGTTTACTGCAACATGTGAAAGACAAAAGTAAGAGAGTAAACATGACTTACTATTTGTTAAAGAGACTCACCAAAATGGCTATGACAGTTAGGAAAAATCCACCTAACAAAGATAGATTTTTATACCACCATGCCCTAGTGAAGTTAATTGTATTACATAAATTGGAATAGATTAATCAAACATGGCATGAATTCCTATTAAGAAACAACTTTGAAGAAAGTGAATCACCTTTGGAAAACCTTGTACAAGAATAAATTCCTGTAAAAGAAGGAAAATTTGTAGATTCGGAACACAACATTCTAGAATAAAGTAACAAAAACAAACCAAGGGGTAAAAAGTTCCATTTATCCAAAAACAATGATGGTGTGAAGAATACAGAAGAGAGTCACGAACTGTCTAAAAAAGAGGACTCTGAGGGTTCTGAGAAATCAAAGAAGCCTATGAAACCTGTGACAAAACCAACATGTAAGAATAAGAAGAGAACAAATGAAAAAGAAATCCAGTCCTCGGACAAAAACATAACTCCAGAAGCAGAGGAAAAAGGTAAAAAAAATATTCAAGAAGAAGATCCTGACTATGTTGAAGAAATTGCACCCACGTTAGTGAAACATCCAAGGAGATCAACTTCTAAGCATTTGTTAAGAGGAATTGAAAAGATTAAAATAAAATCAGAGCAGTCCGGTGAAAAGCAATTTAGTTCAATTCAATTGATGAATAGACCCATAACAAGAAGTTCTATGAGAGATCAGGAAACCAAAATTGAAACAAAGGCAATCGAGGAAGAACGTCGGTTGGAAGCAACACATATTCTTGAAGAACTCCCAAATATTGAGGAAATTCCAAAGGAGAAAATTTCAAATAAAAAAATTATAGGTATATTAGTGAAGAAGGAAAAGAAAAACATTATCCAGATGAAAGAAATAATCTATGAGCTGGAAGTTCTGAATAAAATTATTAAAGAAGAAAATGAAAATCTCAAGACGAAGGGTACTTTGTTACAAGAGGAATATCATAATCTTAAAAAGAAATACAAAGACAAAAAGAAGGATACAAAGAAGAGGTATGAGGCACATCATGAGACAATTGAAGAAAATAAAAAGTTATCTGATCAGCTCAAACAATACAGGTACAAGAATGGGATACCTTTAACTACTACTGAAACAAAATTGGGGAAGAACTAAGGAACATGATCAGACCCACAAATTTTGAAATTTTGATCAACTGCCTTGTAATAAAATTGCATGAGGACATGCAATATCTTCGGTCAGGAGGAGATGTTGGGTGTCAATTTTGATCTTCTCACCAGCCCTTTCACCTCCACTTTTTCCTGATCACCCTTCACTTTTGTCTATTTTCACCTCTTTGATGGCATAATGTGCATAGAACAAGGTATAAGTTGTATTTTGGAAGAAAACTCCTAATTTATCTTGTAAATGGTGATTAAAAGCTATTTTGCAATTTACTACCTATAAATCAGTTATTAAAGGAATTAATTGTATTTTTTATGATGACTTACCTGTTTTTCTATCTTTAAAGTGTACGGAGCTCAGTAGTCAAACACCTGGTCAACATCAATAGAATTACAGGAAATTTATAGGCATTACCGAAAACCTGCAAATTGTTCAGAAAATAGGGGATTCGACACCAAAAATAAGGAAGAAGTTGAATTCAACCAAGAAATCGAGGATCCAACTCAAGAATATCAAGACTATATTCTCCCTTGCGCTATAATGGAGATGTAATCCACAATTTCTAAAATTAGTTAGACATAGGAAGGCATTTGACTTTCTAAAGAATTGTATAAAGTAAAAGTCAGGGGATCTGTAGAGGTTAATAGGGATGTTGTTATTTTTACCTCAGATATATTATAACGTATGAAATTATGGTCAAAGATTAATTAATGGAGATTTGGTAATTCATGTGTTAAACTTTTCTTTGTTCTAAATTTATCTAGACAACACACCCCAAGAAGGGCTCCCTAGTATGTGTTGTGTTTTTGTAAGTTATGTTGAAGTTATTTATTTTTTAGTGATTATGAATTCTAAAGTGTATTTTTATTTCCTTTTTACTATAATTTCCTGTAAATGTGTGTTCATTATTTTTTCCTGTAATTTCACAGTGTCTGATAAATTCCTATAGGTGCATGTTTGAATTCCTATAGATTAATAATTTCATTTTAATTTATAGTCTAGTGTGAATTTCCTTTTTATAGTGCTCTATAGACATTAACCTCTTTGAGTATGGTGAGCAAGTTGTTTTAGAATTACACATTMAAAGTAATCAACCTAAATTGAGCAAGCTTCATTTGTAATTTTCTTTGACGAACATTTTCTCATTTGCTTAAAGTTTCATTTAGTTACCCTTTAAAACTCATAAGAAAAAATAAATTCTATAATCATAAAGTTCAGTKAACTAAACAAAGTGATTTCTACAAGAGGCACACTCATGAGAGTGATGATCAATTTGCAGTTTGAGTCTTTACCATCTRACGGTTAAATATGAAACAGGTGATTGAAGAATTTTACCATATGTTTGTGAATTTGTTTATTTAATTCCTTTAAGTTCAATAGGAGTTTTAGGGGAGATTCAGAATCAATTTTGCACATATTGTGCATGTGTCTCACAAGTTTACCTATCTGGATTGATAATTAAATGTCGAGGAATCTAGACCGCTAAGTCAACCCAACACTACCCACTACTTTTCTGTATATTGACACATTAACTACCTTAGAGTCAGTCTTGGCAGAAAGTTTCAACCCTTTCTCCATAAGCATAGACAATATTTTGCAACCTGTCATTTTGAACATGTTAAGCAAACTCATGGCATATTTTGTTTGTGACACAAAATTGTAAGGAAATAAATACCCACATTAAACCAACCAGGAAATAGAGGGCAAATTTAAACAAAAAATAAATGACAATCACACACACAGTACATATAGCTTTTGCCCTGGAAACCATTAACCGAGAAAACCAACATTCCTTGAGCGTCTTGCTCTCTTGTTGTCTTATTAATTCATTGAATAAAGAGTTACATGACTAAACTTGGTCTACACCTAAGACACAATCTCCATCATACTCTATTTCTTTACACAAGAACAACCCTACAACCAATTCGACTTTAATCTACATGACAATCATGATTCTTCTAAAGATTAATCAACTTAATACAATTACAACATGCCTTATTTATAGGAATTACAACATGAAAACCCCTAAATCATGGTGCCCAAAAATGATTGCAAATCCAAGCAGATGATTGGTTGCATTCTCGTGAATCTTGGGATTTTGTTACAGTCGACTACCAGTCGATTTACCAGTCAACTTCCCGGTTGGTCTTCAGTCGACTACCACTTGACCTCCTGTTGGTTGACCTTTCAAATTTCCCAGTTGAACACTTCGATCTTTAACTTCCCAGTCAATCACTTCAATCTTGACTTTACCATCAACTCGGCTTGACTTGTCATTTGACTTATCACCCAGTCAATCCACCTTGATTAGATAGTCAGATGACTATTCTTTCACTGCAAAGAATATAAGAACCCAACATTCTCCCACTTGTTGTGTTCTTTGTTGACATAGGAGAACATGAGCATGTGCTCATTGGCCCAGGGCAGCAATGCCCATTGCCTCTCTACACCAAGAGAACTTCACAACACTCACAGACTTGGTTAAAGAGTATATTATATTTTCCAAAGTCTTTACCTTCTCCACCAACACCTTGTTTATTTCCACCATGTCTCTCACGAAATGGCATTGTACATCAATATGCTTCATCCTGGAATGACAAGTTGCATTCTTTGCTAGGAATATTGCACTTTGACTGTCGCAATTTATCTTCATAGCTCTCTACTCAAACTCGATCCCTGAACACAGTTGATGCAACCATATTGCTTATTTTCTTCCATAAGTGGCTGCCATGTATTCATCTTATGTTGTTGACAAGGTTATGACCACCTCTCTCTTACTCATCCATATTATTACTCCACCAAACATATTGAACACATATCCACTGGTCGACCTTCATCAATCGATATCTCCAACCCAATCAACGTCGAAAAAGCCATGTACATTTACATCCCTGCCAGCTTCAGGTTTCTCTTGGTAGCATATAGCATAATCTTTTGTGCCATATAAATACCTGAACACTCTCTTGATAACTATCCATTTCTCTTTTCTAGGTGTCGACATGTATCTACTCAATACTCCCACTGCATGAGCAATATACAGTCGAGTGCATGCCATCACATACATCAGATTACCAATGACACTAGCATAGGGAACACATGTTATGTTCTATACTTCTTCCTATGTCTTTGGACACTGTTTAGCAATTAGTTTTTCTACCACGGGATTTGGAACCTTGACTGATTTGCAATCCTGCAAGTTGAAACTCTTCAAGATTGTTTCAATATACTTTATTGGATTTAACCAAAGCTTTCTAAATACCCAATCTCTTTTTATCTCCATTCCTAGAATGAATTTCACTACACTGAGACCCTTCATGTAGAATTTGGAGGACAACTGCATATTCACCTCCTTGATTGTGTCCTTGTTGTTTCTAACCAACAACATGTTGTTGACATAAAAAGCTACATATATGAAACGACTGCATTCTTCCTTGGAATATACACAGTGATCATCCTTGCTTCTCACAAATCCCAAACTAAGGATGTACGTGTCAAACTTTAGGTACCACATCCTTGGTGATTCCTTTAGACCATAAAGGTATCTCTTCAATTTGCATACCATCTCTTTCTTTCCCTTTCAAATCCTTCAGGTTGTTTCATGTAGATTTATTCTTCTAGTTCCCCATGTAGGAACATTGTCTTCACATCCATTTTCTCTATCTCAAGATAAAATGTTGCAGCCAAAGACATTGGTACTCTAATGGAAGTTAATTTTGCAACAGGGGAAAAAATCTCACCAAAGTCAACTCCCTCAACTTGGGAATATCCTTTCGCTACCAATCAAGCTTTAAATTTCTCGATTTGTCCTACTGTGTTCAAATTTTTCTTGAACACCCACTTGTTGCTGACAAGTTTTCTTCCATTGCGTAGCTCTACCAAATCCCACGTCTCATTCTTATGCAAGTATTCCATTTCTTCGACCATTGCCTCCTTCCAAAGTTTACCCTCAGTCGAGTTGACTGCCTTGACCAACTTGGGCTCCTTGTCAGTGGAAGATAACACAAATGCAAAACAAAAATCAAGTGGACTATACCTTTCAACTAGTTTCCTTACTCATTTAGACCTCCTTACAACCGTAATTGAATTTTCCACCTCTTCATATAATTCAATTGACTCATCTGAATCATGTTCATCATTCCTCGGTTCAAACACCAAATTCTATGGTGCTTTCTTTGTTTGAACTGTTAGATTTTTAGCTCAAGAGGTACTCTGCATATGTGTCTTGTATGCGGAAGTTACCTAGACACTTGACTTTGTAATGGGTTTTTATAAAGTTGTCATAAAGTGGTTCTTTTATTAAAGTGATTTTTTTTAATAAGTGTACCTTCTAATATTAAAGTGACTTTATTTCATAAAGTGCACTTATGTTGTAAAGTGAAAATGTACTTTAATATTTTAAGTGATTTATTTGGGAGGGAATGAATCATGAACCTTGATCTTGTAAAGGCGAGATTAGATCTTGGCCATTAGATATAGGGTTGGAGAAGGTGAAGGGTCACTTTCAGATTATAAGAGAATGCATTGGGTAGTGTGCAAAACAAAAGAGGAGGTGATTGAGAGATATTTTCGAGTAGGTTTGAGAGAGGGAAATTAGGGTAGCAAAGAGGGCAAATTTCCCAAGAGATTTTAGGCAAAAATCCCAAGGAGACATTTATGTTTGAGTACTGAGTGATTTTTTCATTGTTGGAGGTCGTACTGTACAGATCCGTACAGTTCGTACAGTAAGGGGAAGAGAGCACGAAAATCGAGGCAGGATTTGGCACGGTTTTTTAGGTTGTTCTAAGCATTTTTCTTGCTACTAGACTGTACAGGACAGTTTGTATAGCAAATTGTTGGCACACTTTTCAAGGTGTAGTTTTTCTGGGAAGGTCGTACAACAGTATGGACTTGGAACGAATTTCGAGGCAACAAATTGTGGGACTATTTTGGTGTGTTGTAAGTGGATTTATCTTGCTAGAATTTATAATGTTGCTACTGATATGTATTTTCTTGAAGTTGAATAATAGATCTCTCTCTCTCTCTCTCATTGGGTTTCCCCACATTGGGGTTTTCCCTGGAATTGCCTAAATTTCTGAGTATTTCTGGGTTGAATGGTTGTTGTTCATTGTGTTTATTCCGCTTCAAAATTACTTAGAAACGTGTATTTCTACATATGGTGATTTTTTAATGTGGGTGTGTACATTTCAAAGTTCATAGATGACAATTATCTCTAGGTTGCTAAGTGTATGACAAAACTTTTTATAAGCTGATTTTGTCATTAAAATTACTACATGAACCTCTTCGGACTTGAAGTTTCTCAAACTTCCATGAAGATCACATATTGACTATACATTGTTTTCTCAAGAATGGATCCCATAGCTTATATCCTTTCACTCCATCCTTATATTTGATGAAAATAGACTTGATTGCCTTATTATCCAACTTGTTCCTCTTTTCCTTGGGAACATGCACAAATGCATCACAACAAAATACTTTGAGATGTGGAAGCAAAGGCTTCTTACCAAACCATACCTCATGTGGAGTCAAGTCAACTAGCGCTAATGAAGGAGACCTATTTTCCAAATATTTTGCAGTGTCGACTGCCTCTGCCCAAAATTATTGTGTGAGTCTGGCACCACTGAGCATGGTCCTTGCCTTATCCTTCAATGTCCTCTTCATCTCCATTTTTTGTGTGGAGTATATGGTGTGGTATTTTGGAATGTTATGCTAAACTGCTTGTAGAACTACTCAAAATCCTTTCCACGAAATTCACCTCTATTGTCAGTTCTTAGCACCTTGATCTTCTTATCTATATGGTTTTCCATAAGAGATTTAAACTCTTTGAATTTCTCGAAAACCTTTGATTTCTTCCTCAAGAAATATAACCATGTCTCCCTGGAAAAATTATCTATGAAGGAAACATAATACAAAGATACTCCTGGTGAAGGGACTGGTACAGGCCCAAACACGTCACTATGTATCAATTCCATAATCCATTTTTCCATTGTAGCTCTAATCAAGAAAACCTTTGACCATAACTTTGCTTTGCATAGATCGAAGTCCTTTTTTTGCCAATGTATCCCATCCTCTAGTGCCATAACATGGTCAGTTAACTTGATGAAGAATAGTCGAGTCGGCTTGTGTCAACCAATCGAGTCAAGTCTAAGTCAAGTAGACTTCAGAGATAGTGTTGCATCCAGTCGAGTCAACATTCCCTAACAAATTGTATATAGTTTCAATCCACAGTCCTTTCATTAAGACCATCACTTCCCTGACAATTTTGCACATATCCTTCTGAAATAAAGCGTGCACCCCTACATCACTCATTTTGCTAACAGATATCATATTTCTTTCCAAACCCGTAATATGTAGCACACATGTAAGGGTCCTGCTCCTCCCATCTTGTAGTATCAGTCAGACTCTTCCTCGTCCAACAATTTTGGTTGTTAATTCCTCCCCCAAGAATACGTCTCCCCCTTCATATCTATCATATTCATAGAGCTATTCTCTATATGGTGTCATATGAAAGGATGAACTTGAATCGATCAACCAAACATTATGATCTGACTGTGTATTGGTTGACACCATATACACAT
>ML781490.1:739248-777686 GCA_009831015.1 Picea engelmannii
CAATGCAAACTAACATTTTAACAATTCTTCATCCACCAAATATCCACCATATACAGAGTGATCCGAGTGCCCCGTATCAAATGTCTTTCAAAAGTGATATATAGCCTCGTTCAGAAAATTAAAAAAATATTTAGGTATAACAAGCACTGATTAAGAACAGTAGTAATCATTTCATTAATAATCATTTCATGAAATGTTTTCTTATTTAAGGAAACCAATAAGATGCATAGTCCAATGTAATAAGTGAGCAATTTCCCATGCCCCACTGATAATAATTTTTTTGTTTGCAACAATGCTTTTCCACCTGTTATTATACTGTTCGTATCTGTTATTATATTGTTTTCGGATTGTGGACGCTCTTTTTTAACTAAGTATGCACCAGTAACAGCAATTTGGTATGTACATTGGACACGTGTAAGAAAAAAATCAATCCAATTCACAATTTCAAGCGAACCAAATTTCTTGACAAAATGATAACATGTGCAATACAATTCAAACGTGCAGACAATTTGATAACGTGTAGCACGGCTCGACAACCACACTTTCCCCAATTAATTTATCGACAGACATTTATCCCCATCGCCCAAAGATATTTCCAGCTATACAATAAATACGCTAACGGCTATTTAGTAAGCACTAGATATCCTTGACGAAAAATCAAACCACTCAGCAACAAATATTGTTGGCAAGATCGATAACATTTTATGCGAGAGTTTCAGCAACCATACTTCGCCAATTATTTTATTGAAGATACTGAACACCTGGCAAACCAACACTCACAAAAACCACCCTGAAATATCATAGTTTCTGTCCTTTTTTGAGTAAATATTTCGACCGAAGTAACAGATCTAAGAACCACTTTTAAGAATAAAATGCAAGGCATTCGTATCTACACTGGATTGCATAGAAACCTTCTGACTGTCAATGTGGCTGTCAAAATCATCATTTTCTGAACAAAACTCTTGGAAAAGTGCAGATTTTATTGCACAAAATAGCATGCTCAAATTCATCTTTAAACATTCAACTATTATTTTTTCTTTTTTATCTTGATTCCAGGATAGTTTTTATTTTATGTTTACGCTAAATAGTATATTCAACCAAACTGTGCCTGCTTCAAGGGTACACTCGACCGGGTACAGGATACAAGCAACAGTTATTAAAAAACCAAAAATATAATACACGGGCTTTGGAGTGACCTAACACACAAAAAATGGAGTAATTTTATCCTGATGTTCTAAAAAGACGACTAAAAACATAGCGACAACTGTTGGAAGAATCAGTAATTCTACCACCCCAAGGAAATTTAACCAAGGGATAATCAATCAATTACTGAAGGATACAACATATGTAATATCTCAAACTGTCAGAGCGCAACCTCATTCCAATCAGGTTTAAAATTCAACATCGGAGTCGATCAAATAAATTATTATGGATTCTTGAATGACTTGAAAGCACAATAGGGCTAATCATTATGAATTATAGAATGATGTGAGCACAGAAAAAGACCTGCTCCTAGACATGAAAACCAGCATCAAAGTATAAACCTCTCATTATTCATGTAACACTCATCCTGGAGATGATAGATTAGACCAAAATCTCAAAAATATACAGGCTTACGGATAAAACACTAATAACCTTTCTTCGCACAAACTTTGCCATGCATTCCACGACTTAAAAGTCCAAAAAAGACAGGAAGAGGGGCTCACTTAAAACAACTTTAAGGCATATGGATAAAACACTCAACCTGGAGATGATAGATTAGACCAAAATCTCAAAAATATACAGGTTTATGGATAAAACACTAATAACCTTTCTTCGCACAAAATTTTCCATCCATTCCCTGACTTAACAGTCCAAAAATGATGGGAAGAGGGGCTCACCTAAAACAACTTTAACGCATTTGGATAAAACACTCAACCTGGAGATGATGGTTTAGACCAAAATCTCAAAAATATACAGGTTTATGGATAAAACACTAATATCGTTTCTTTGCACAAAATTTGCCATGCATTCCCTGACTTAACAGTCCAAAAATGACGGGGAGAGGGGCTCACTTAAAACAACTTTTAAGGCATATGCTCCCCACATAAGTACAAAAACAATATGAAGACAGTGTTAGCATGTCTAACGACAAATTGAAAGGAAATTATTTTCTGCCTAAGGGACAAGACGATGAACTAAAAAATGGTGGGCTCTGTATTGTTCACATAGTGATAAAAACTAAGGTTATTTAGAATTGCAAAGCATTAAAGGAATAACATGTCAAGAAGATAAAGAGTTTTCCATGAAAAGAGAAATCATACCAAAACCAAATGCAATACTAAGAGCATTTGTAACATTAAAAGGTGAAAGTAATTGCCACAGAAATGTGATCATTTGTTCAACTAAGACAACTATCATGTCAAAATAAATAATTCAGAATTATCTCCACAATGTCCAATGAAGTTAGAATCATTTGTTAAGCCAATAGATTCAACAAGTCAATAAATGTGATTGCAAAATAATATACACTAACTGAAATCATCCACAAATTTACCACGTAAAATGAATCTTTCATATATTATTGACTTTTCAAAACACACATAATTCACTGTAAAAATATGGGGAAACCCCAGAAGCATGCCCTCTCCACAAGTGGCAGGGGTTTCAAAAAAAGAGATAATTATGAAAAACAACAATGGAAAAAAAACATGGCCCTAATGTTGGAGTTCAGAAGTGTCAAAATTACAATTTAGATTTGAACTAAAGGCATAATCCTGTGGGGCTGAAACATTCTGAAGAGAAGACTCGCCTGAGTGTACAATTATAAAAAAAGTTGCCAAAACAACAATGCACCTCCTTTGGTACAATGCAAATGATAAAAAGCAAATGTCCTAATAAGAATATTAATACACAGTTTCAGCAGAAAGTCTTCTTGTCAATCCTCATAATCACCAGCATGCTCCAAAAGATAGTTTGCTGCCAATTGCTCATTCTTGTCACAGGCCAAAAAAGCCTCTATAACAAGGGCACGGTCAAAGCCCATGGCCTCAAGCTGAAAATAAACAAAGATGATTCACATTACATACAGACTCTCTAACAAATGTAGTATTTTTTAAGTCAAGTGAATAATAAAGCCATCCATAAACACTTACACGCTCAATTGCTTCGCGTTCCTCTGGAGTTACATTGATAGCCTGAGGCATTGCTCCAGCAAGCTGGTTGAAGAAATCCCTGAAGTATAAAGTAAAGGATATCAAAAAACATTGAAATATTGAATTGATCTAACAGAGGGCTTGAAAAAGAGTAAAAAACAAAATAGCCCTTCACAGGGATGTCTATGCTGACAGAAATTATAAAAAAAATTGTGAAAATGAAGCATATACTCACCCTTCTGCACCTTCAACCGGTTCATTAACTAAGCGAAGAAAATCAGCCTGATGATCTTGAATAAGCCGCATCAATTGAGGATTCTGTTTGCTCAGCTCCTGAAGCATTGGCTGTATTCAAAAAACAAAAAGAACGGGCTGATTTCAGATGAACTGCAGGATAAACCATTCAAATGATCTAGCAATCAAAGTTAAGACCACACACCTGCAATATTTGAGGGTTAGCCTGGACCATTGTACGTAGAGCCTGGAACTGTACAATAACAAACACATAATTAGAAACGAACAAAAGTAATTGAAATGAACAGGATGCTAATTAAAACTGAACCAAGCAACCTTATTGATTACCATAAATGCTCATGACAGGAGCAACTGCAACATGGAAAAAATCATGTAATCACTAGATGAATTTTCTATCCTTGTTAATGGTGTAAGTAGGGTTGTTTAGCTCACCATCAACAATCAACACTTATGACATTCAATTTCAGCAGGAACAAGCACTCAAACCCATGCATAACAGAATTTCACAATTGGCAGAACTAATTCCACATTTAGTAGAGACAGCAAAATATTTTACATTGGAAACCCATTCCACTATCAAATTTCAATACCCATATCAATACCAGGAGCAAGATAAACATGGAATTTATCTATTTGAAGTTTTTAGGAGAGCATATTCCTGACATTTCTGTTGAAGTGGAGCTTCAGCTTCTGATGAAACCTGCGCAACTATGATTAAATCCTTCGCTTCTAGCAAGCCCATAAGCTGGTCTTAGTGGATAACAAACTGTCTCAAAATATCTGAAATTCACATCAGTTTCAGATATTGTCCCTCGGAGTGAATGGAAACACATCAGAAAATGTTCAAATTTCCCAAGTAGTCTCTCTCATACAGTGGTAAATGTTATCTTGAAGATGGTACCAGACTGCCGGTGTCAAGCCTCTAAGATTAAAATAAATTACTCAAATATCAATTCACCAGAAAGCAATACGAACAACACTAGCTTCTTATTTAACACAGATGACACTTTAGCTTGGAAAGTTATTAACATATTCTCAAACTCTTAAGAGTAGTTTAGTGATCAGGGGATGAGAAAAAATGTAGTCAGAATACAAGTTGATGCTGTACTTATCCGGGATATATTTACTGATGTAAATTTCTTAAGACCAGCAAACTGATCACGTAGATTAGATATAAATACTACACTGGAATTATTTGCTTTTTTAATGCAGCGAAAATTAGAAAACCAAACCACACAGTACACAACTTAATTTTCTGCTCCTCAAATCAGTTCTTCATTTAATCGTCAGAACTTACAAGAGCTCCCTTCACAGGAAAAATGGCTCTGAGAAAAATACAGCGAAACAAATAAAATATGAAGACAAGAATCACCTCAACTCACTGCCAAAACTTGTTGTACAGCCCAGCAGCTGTACGGTCTGTACAGTCTCACACGTGCGGGATGTACAGCTGACACGTGTGACCTGCAAACGTCCCTGCTGCTGTTCTGAAACCCACACGGCCCTCTACTGATGAACACTCACACGTGCAGCCCCTTTGCTGGTTGCTGCTGTACGGTCTTTGACTGAAGATGATTTTGGTTTCTTACTGCTGAACTCTTCTCGCCAGGCTGAAGATCAGAACTTTGATCTCCCACACTCACTCGGGTGACTTGTGAATGAATGATCTCTCTGTGTGTCTTTGTCCCTTACCCTCTTCATCTTTTATAACATTGACTTGAGCCATTTACCTAATCTCAACGGTCAAGATCTAACCATGAGATCAATGGCTCTCCTTTAATTAAATCATTAAGTGACTTAACTTAAGTCACTTTATAAAAAGACATTCACTTTATTAATTAATGATGATTTCCACAATAAGACACACTTGCGGAAATACCTGTCTGAGCTACAAACTTTAATACTCCAGGACACACTAGCTTTGAGCCCTCCAGTCATTGCAACAACAAAAACCTCCTAAATATCTGTTTCAGCCAAATTCCAAATGCCATTTCTGATCCAAGACGGGATGTTTCTTACCCATTACCAAGTACCCTGGGATTCAAGAAGCCCGGGTATGAATTGTCATAGGATGGGGAAGGGTTCCTGTGCTACATAGATTATAGCCAAGTTATATCAAAAGGAGTAAAGTCAAATTCTATAGCTGTCATAAATGCCACATGTGTACAAGAGTGTAAACAAGAGCAAAGATAGACTGTGTCAAGTTCAGAAGGGGACTGAATGCAGAGAAAAAATCAGATAAGATAATTTTATTTATTTCCAGCAAATGACCAAAATAATAGGTGGGTAGACCGAAATAGTAGTCAAGAGAGAACCTAAAAGGACGTATACAATCAACAGAAATACCAGTAGAGCAAAGATCACTCAAAAGAACCAACATCCTCGTCATCCTAGGGGGAGGCTTTCAGAAGCAGAAGCAATGTCCTCTCAACCTGAAGCTAAATCACCTAGAGAATCCTATGGAGAAAGGAGGCCGATCTGAGAATAGTGTGTCAACGCACATAGGTTATGCAACAAATTCTGCATAAATGATGTCTTGTGGAACTGTCGCTTACCACAAATCATGTGCTATAGCATAATCAATTGGACTCTCTCAATTTTGGCCCGGCAGATGAAACTAGGCCCAATCCCAAGACCTCGGAACCACTATACGCTTGATAATTGCATCAAAAAGATGTTATATAGCCCAAATATCCTGAAAGCACTACTGCTTGAGCACTTTAAAAGATACATAGCCTTCACGAACACCTCATAGTATCTACTATTTACAAATTTGGTGCCCCATTTTATAGTATACCTAGGGAGGTAATATGGGGTATCTAGGGAGGTACCCAATACACATGTGCCAAGTATCTTCTTTCTTAAGTACTATGACCACAGGGGAAGAATAAGGGCTGGTACTGGGGCGGATAACACCCGCTTGGAGCAATTCCTGCACTATTTCCTCAATTTCATTCTTTTGGGCAAAGGGGTGACAATAAGGGCGAAAAATATAAAAAAAAACAACAAAAAATGTAGTACACCTAGGGAGGTAATATGGGGTACCTAGGGAGGTACCCAATGGGAATGTGGTTATGTATTATTAGTGGAAGTGATTTAATATATGAGAATGTGGTCATTCAATGTAAGGCAGACTAGATCCACTATATTAATAAAAGCCGCCCACTATGGTAGTTAGATGTAATAAATGTGAGAAGGCTCTCTAGAAGGTTCCTAGAAAATAGAGAGAGCTATATAAAGAAGTGTAAGCAATGTAATGAAGCAGAGTGAAGAATATTGTGAATGTATCAAGCATTGCTTGAGGAGTGTTATCCTTCCTTAAAGATTAATATATGGTGTTACCCTACCTCAAGGGTTTTCTCTATTTTTTGTCTTCAGTCTTTGGTACTTAACACGTTTCCACAGAGTGTTCAGCAAGGGTGGATCTTTTTATACGATTGTACATAATATCTGAAGAATGTCCTTTGACCCTAATCCTCACTGCATGCCCTGTTTCTCCTATATATTCTTTTCCACAAGAAAAAAGAATAATGTAGACCCCTATTTGCTTATCAGGGTCTACAAGTTCTTTTGCCCAGTCCAGAGTTTTTCTAATGGTGTTGGGAGGAGAGAAAGCTACTACAATTTTATATTTCCTTAAGATCCTTTCAATTTTATCCGGTGTTCCTTTAATGCATAGCAAGGTGGTTTTCCCCATTCAAACATGTGTGTACCAAATTCTACTTGTATGATTTAGTAGGGAACATTCCATTTCCACCACAATAGACAATGGAACGTGATAGTTTGGACCCTCTCAATGCAAGCCCACTTGATGTGATTAAGGTTGGGCCCCCAAATCTTGAATCCGTATAAAACAGTGGCCTTTGAGAGGGCACCAAAGATCTTCAACTTTGATGGTATGTCTTGGAAATGAATATGAAATTATTGTTTCTCAAGCAAGGCTAAGGAGGCATACACTCCACAAACTCTTGGTTTATGATGCAAGATTCATATTGGAAGTGGGACTTGTGAAACGGACCCCTAGATATATAAGATGTGGTAATCTCCACAAGTTGCCCCTGAAAGGACAAATGATACCTCAAGAGGGGCTCCTTAGTTGAGACCATGATTTTGGTTTTGCCAAGAATAATTGTTATTTACCAAAGATCACAAACTTTATCCAAAGAATCAAGTTGCCTTTGAAACCCCTCTAAAGTGGAGGCTAGCAAGACTACATCATCTTCAAATAGGAGTGAGATAAGGACCTAGTGAAGGATATGGCTTACCTGTGCTACAAGGAATGCAAAACAGAATATGGGCTTCGACATCCTAGCATATTAAGGCTGATACAATGCATTCAAAGGGAATAAAAGTTTTGTTAACACCAAAGTAATATATGTATTCAAATAATGATCTCCCAAAATAAGCCATTCTCAAGATGCTCCCTATGGGAACACAAAGTAGCCCAAGTAGAAAAAACAAGTTATTGACCAAAGCACAAAGTGGTGTCCTCGAGAGTTCAATACTTGGATAACACCGCAGTCAAAATACGACTAAGCTAATCTGCAACCTTGTTTCGAGGCCTTTCTTATTCTTAATGACCAAATGAAATTGTCGTATTTCACCCATTTCATATATCGATTGTTGTCAAGCTTACTCTAAGTATGCAAGAACTGCAAAAGCTTAAGACTGAGTATAAAAGTCCCCTCACTAAATGATACCACGGTTGGACAGCTTGAACAATAGTGTACAACTCCTTATTGCAAGATTGATTAGTGATGCATCGCATCACTAAAGGACTGTGAATGAAAAACAATATAATGACATGTTGACGCAGGCAAAGTGCCCTTCAACAGAGAAGGGTACACCCTGGTATGAAGCCCCAATTAGACCTCACGTCGTTTGGGATAGGAGACCCATTTGGAATCTGGCGCAGCAGCCATTACTAAAATGAGTGTAGTGTGGTGATGGAATTTGCAAAGTGCAACATGCAATATGCAATTAATTTAAGTGAAGAAAGCAAACTGTTCTAACCTAGCAAGAAGCAAACTAATTAGGCGAATAGAAGGTAAACCAGAAATTCCTGCTTGCACTTTGAAACAATTCGCTGTTAAAGAAAAGTAGAAACTCATAAATAATGAATGGTACAGGTGAACAAATTAGTCTAAAACAGCAAGTCATTCATAACCATCTATTTACCAGCTCAAAACAATAAATATAAGATAAGTAGATTAAATGCAAAGCCATAAAACTCATAGAAGAATAGTCAACACATGAATAATATAACCTTACAGTGGTGCAATAAACAACAAAAAAACAAGAAACAATACACAACAAGTTCATCACAACACCAATTACTCCTCAAAAATGTCCCCAAGGACTTCTTCTCATTAGAAATCTCATCAATAGTTCAAAAATTACAAAAAGTAATCACCCTTGCTACAAGGTACTCTTGGGCATATATAGCCTACAAGTTGTAATTATTTCTTGGGACTTCTTGCATTCCCTTTGACAGTTAAAACCATTGGACTTCTGTTGTTTTGTCCCTTTTCTAGAACTTTACAAAACTACACATTATTTCGAAAAAATTATATACAGCTTTGAGCTTTATTCTCTTTATATGCTGTCCAAATTTCATGTTGGGAAGATATTCCCATCACTCGCCTAAATATGAGTTGTTCTAACCAGCATCGGTCCATTTTAACCCCGGATCAGGGATTAAATCTCTTGAGGTGCAACCTTTTCTAGAGTGCAAAATTTGAAATTTATTCAGTTACATCAGTTTGTTGAAAATATAGAGAGTATGAATCAAAACTATAGTTAATGAGTTACATGAGGAATATGCTGAATATAAAAAAATAACAATGTAGAATGATGAAAAATGTGATAATAATAAGAATGTAGTAAATTACAAATATTTACATAGTGATCAATCTCAATCTTTCTTCTTTTACTTTACTATTTTTCTAGGTTGAGCATGTTTTTCACATTTTATATATCTTAATATTATAATTGTTTTAATGTGCAAATACTAATAGAAAAATAATACACAAACAAAGTACATGACTTCAACTTATAATATCTGTTTTGAAATTTGTTTTCACTGCATTATTACTAAATTCATTTCACTTGACGATTCATTGTATCTCACACTTGTATAGAGGATTAATTTCCTTCGTATCATTTCTTCAATTAACTAATGCACTGGATCATTTTTCATAGTATTATCATTGAAATCAATGCACCCTATCATTTTATGTTATATCATCAATGAAATCAATGCAACCTATTGTTTTATGTTATATCATTGTTAAAATGAATACAACTACTTGGTTATGATAAATCATTTTTTATTGTATCATCACTTAAATCAATGCATATTTTTTTGCATTAAATCAATGCAACTAATTGCTCTAAATCATAGAGCACAACTAAGATAGTTCCCTTAAAACTTTCTCAAGAATATCTCAAAGAGCAAAGCTAGGATACTTCACTTAATATTTAATGCTATTGTTTTCTGCACATAGTTTTTTATTTACTGAATATTATATTATTTTTTAGGAGGGACACGTGTCAACTCCTCGTTGAGCATGTTTTTCAGATTTTATATATCTTAATATCATAATTGTTTTAATGTGCAAACGCTAATAGATAAATCACACATGACCAAACAAAATGCATGACTTCAACTTATAATATCTGTTTTTGAAATTATATTATTCTTTTAGGAGGGACATATGTCATTTCTTCAATTTATTAATGCACTGAATCATTTTTCACAATATTATCACTGAAATCAATGCACCCTATTGTTTTATGTTATATCATTGTTAAAATGAATACAACTACTTGATTATGCTAAAAACATTTTTGTTGTATCATCACTTAAATCAATGCATATTTTTTTGCATTAAATCAATGCAACTAATTGCTCTAAATCATTTATTATTGTGTTAATTTTCTTCATATCATTTCTTCAATTAATTAATACATTGAATCACTTTTCATAGTATTATCACTGAAATCAATGCTCCTATTGATCTAAATACTAAATACTAATTGTAATTGTAATGATAAATAGTAAATACCAAACTAATAGTAAATATACTAAAGTAATAGTAAATATATTAAAGTAAATAGTAAATACTAAAGCAATAGAAGTAGTACTGTAATGTAATAGTAAATATAAATAATAATAGTAATAGTAAATGCTAAAGTAGTAGTAATATACTAAAGTAGTAGTAATATACTAAAGTAATAGTAAATATGATATATCTAATATCGTGTGTAATTTTTGTTTTTATTAATTGAACAGACTTTTTTAATTGAGCTGACTTTAAATTTTTTTAAATCTAAACATCATGCTAACATGACAACTTCTCACCCATATTGGGTTGTAGAGCGCCTCTCAGCGCAACGAGATCTCATATGTAGTAGCGTCTCATATCAAGGGGCCCCTCTCCCTTTTTAGTGTGCTCAAAAATGAATTGATAAAGTTAATATCTCTAGGTGGCCCTGCTATATATTCTTTCAATGCTTCTTTGGTGATTGAGTGGCAATCCCAATGAAGATTCCTCTAGAGTGAATACACTCCTCCAACTCGACCAAAATCTATTCCATGGGTCTCAAAGTACCCATATCTCGCAGTCTTCATGTGTGTTTTGCTCTTCCTTCTACCACTTTTTCAACTCATCCATAGCTAGGTGAACTCCATGTAGACCTTTCTATTCTTGATCGCTTCTAACAAAACTAGCAGTTGCATAAGACAAGTCCTGAAATTCTCTTAAATTGGTATACAATTGCCTTAGTGTAGTCCCCAAGTATCCTTGCAATTCATATGCATAGGCTCTAAACTCTGTGATGTTAGTTTTGCCCACCTTGTAGTGTCTCACTTCTTCATCAAGGTCTTTGATTCTCACCTTGTATTCCTCGATCTCTTGAGCCATCCCATGGAATCCTTCCTAATGTCCATGACCAATGGAGTTTCTATAGTTACGGAAAGTGCTCATGCTCCTGGGATTGCAAGCTTCTTGCAAGATTGCTTCACAATTCTTCCTCTAACTTTATCAAAGACAAAAAACTCAAGATTGGCTACAGTACTCTGTCAAATTTAGTAGAGGGATAAATTCACCCAATCCCATCTCACCCAAAGGATAATGGCCTCAGGTTAAAGTGGTGCCTAAGGTGCCAATGGAGGTCATTGTTGGCTCAATGTCTGTTGGGTCATTATTTTGTGCCTCTTCCTAATATTTCTTATCCTCCTCCCTCTCCAAGTGCTCCTTTTCTAGTTTTTTTTTTGCTTGGAGTTGCCTCCCATTCTAAAAATAATTTCATCTTAATTGATAGCTCTTCTATACAGTTCTTCATGCCATACTTCAGTCTGGTATGGCCATTTGTACTTGCAGAGTTTACAGTTCTTCATGCCATACTTCAGTCTGGTATGGCCATTTGTACTTGCAGAGTTTACAGTGTTGGCTAACAATGCCCAGTGGGTTGTGACTGTGCAATATTTCTTCACCAAAACAAAAAGTTGCTAGAATATTTGCTTCTGCTTGTGCCTCTTTACCATCTTTAAAACTATGCACTAGGGGCCAAGGTAGTGTCTTATCTCATGCTAAAGCTGCCCCCACTCCATGCACTAGAGTATGATATGCAATTTCCTGAAGAACTAGTTTATCTCGTATGAACTTGGGGAATAAATGTGGAGCTTTTGTGGCTCCGTAGATTCTGATAAATGTCTCCTTCTCTAGAACATACCAATCACCAACCTTGTTGACTACTTGTATTGCATTGTCAGACATATATGGCACTGAAACGCAAAATAACATAAGGTACAAAGGAATCAAGAATTGGTCACGTATCTTGGAATAATGAATCTTGTACTTATGCTTCCACAAGTCTTTGCAATATACATGTATGGGAGGGTCACTAGATTGCCACTGCCAACCCATACCTAGGAAGGCATGGAGCAAATAGATAGCATCCATGCAAATAAGAAATATGTTTTTAAACTCGAACTCGGAATCAGTCAAGGGTCAACTCAAACTTGGACTTAGATTGACTCAGACCGATCTGATTTTGATGACTCTTTACAAAAAACTACATAAAATATTTAAATTTTAATGAAAAAATTACATTTTAAAGGTTCCAAAAAATTATTGAAACTTAGAAAGAAATCATTATGAATAAATGGGCAAATGACAAGCAATGTTCCACTATTGCTTATATTGGGATCCTCATCATTAGTATCACCCTTTGCCTCTTGTCTAGCCTTTGCCTCTACCTCGATCCTCTAAGGACATCAGTCAGCACCCCCCAATTTTGATGAAACTACCTAATCTAAGCCTTATAAGTTATAATATGGTAGAAAAAGTTTAACATGCCTAATCAATGATTTTAGTTTGAGTGAAGGGTACATTTTTACCAAGGCCATGACAAAGGAGTTCAATACCACCAACATCGGGGTACATAAATACCTTGGTACTCTTGATTAAATGCCAATCCCATACCCTCATATGTGATAGAATCCGATGAAAATGTTGCAATCCTACCAATCCTAAAACCCTAAATTTTGAATACTTTTTCCATACGAAGTACGATGAGGTTGGAACCACTCTCAAACATCCTAAAACAATTAATGGTAATGTTAAAAATTTAAGTAAAAGGATTAACATTACCATTAATCGTCGTTGTTTTTGCTCAAACCCTTTTAAAGAAAAATTGAATTTTGCATGTTGGTGGGATCTAGTACCTATTGGGCCTTGGAACCGAACTGGTCGAGTCATGCTTTGACTCGACCGATTTGGTACTTGTTGACCAAAATTTGGTCATCTATATTTTCCCGCTCTTGGATTAATAAAAAAAATGATAACAGAAGGTAAAAAATTTTGAACTATTATAAGTTCTTTGAATAGTCCTCGGTCTCAGCTTCACCACGCATTTTTCGGATCGGGAATCCAAGTTCATATGCTCAAGATATCCAAGTTCAAAGTTTAAAGCAAAAAAAGGAGCCTTTTTCATGTGGAATAAAGCTAATATTTTGGAAGTGCTCTTAAAATGTATTGGGTTCAAAACCCATAAAAATCTATCACTTGTGGGAACCCACCATACTCTAACCACACTTAAAAAATTTCTCATCTCTTAAATTACCTCCCTTATCCCTTACTTTTTCCCACTCTGTATTTAGTTTTATTTCAAATTGTGGCAGGCAAGTTTTCAGCCCCTCACTTCCGCTCCCCTCAAAATACCCTCCTCTCTCCATTTCCTCACCCCTCATCCCTCACCCATCCCATACTTAACATTTATTTGAGTTATGGCAGTCAGTCAGACTCGCCATAACTCAAATAATTCCCTCCCTTTTCTATTTTTACAACTTTTTTCCATTTCTTTTCCCTCTTCTATACCTACCCTCATTCCCTTTTTCTTTTCTCTCTTCTCTTTTCCCTTTCTAGTTACCATACTCAGTCACATTTCAAAGATCGACAGGTTGGCAGACTCACAGGTCTTCATCTCCATCCATGTTCTTATGTTATGAGTCTGATAGACCGCTTTTTCAACCGCGGGTTCACGGGTTCAAGCTTTCATCTTCCAAGTTCTGCGATCCCCACTTTGCACCAAAAGGCATGTGATCTACATTATGACCCTCAGACTTGTCACGGGTACTGAGCCCTTAAGTATTTCATTTCTCACGTATCCAAGTCCGACCGACCGCTTTGCAACACTTAGTGTATTTTTGAGCATTCACAACCACAGGATCGCAGGTTCCCGGGTTTGCGAGTTCAAAAAAGGCCCGAAATTCAAACTACTCGTGTTCGTCCCCACCATCTTCATGATTTTCCCAATATGCATTTAGTATGGTTTAATGCTAATAATTGATGATGTAGGCTCCGTAAAGATCGTCCTTAATAAACGAAGGGCTCGAGAAGATTTTTCATTAAATTGCATTAAAGCACGATTTGCCAAAGGTTATATTATTGTTATCTCTCTGAAAGGATTCATTTCAAGTTATCATCCAGTTGAAAGAACAGTCTCGTCAACCTATGGCAGCAACGGCTAGACAGCAATTCTGTGGTGATACTTTGAATATTTTTGGTCGTGAAGACCAGAACTTTCAGTGGTCCAAAGCATACTCCTATTATTCATCTCCTCCTGCACAGAAAGACGTAATCTGGACATCTGGAATTGCTCACGCAAGGTGTGTCCCTGAGGTATTCGACTGCAAAGAACTTGTTGCATGGTGTGTTGAGAAGTACATACCGAGTTAGCGAATTATACAACTCCAAGATCATTCCCCCATCTCTCTTTCACCGCAAGTGTTTCGTAAGAGATGTTGAAGCTCCCTGAGCCAACACTTACCCTTCAAAGGAGAGGATTGCAGAGATTTTCTTAAAAAACATGACAATGGCCTGGATCTCTTGCATGAGTTCTTGGAGAATCCTGCGTCTATTCCAAAAGACATAACCAGGATTCAAGTCGACTCTTTTAAAAACCCCTTTCGGGAAATCGCTTGGTTGTTTACCAAGTTGACAGGTCAAGAAAGCACCGCCACCATTTGTCGCATGATTTTTTATATTTTATATTTTACAGTTAAAGAGCAAGCTATCTTCGACTAGGGAAAATTGATTTCCATTGAAATCTCTTCCCAATTATCACATTACAAAAGGGACAACAAATTATTTATGGCTTCCTATTTGGTATTTGCGATAGTGTATTGCTGTCAATTTCCAAAATTGACTATATGTAAGAGGGTGAACTGTGAAATTGATCCAATTACCTTTTGGTATCAAGCATTGTGGAGACACAACACTTCTTTGTATTTTTACGAAGTTTACAATGATTTCGTTTCAGATTTCAAAGGACTGTTGTTTGGTAAAAATACCCTTAGGATATCTGACCAAGCAAATAAATTCTTGGAGAAAAAGGGAACGATAAAACAAATGGAAAATCACAGTGTCATCAGGATCTTTTGTTCCAAGAAAAATCTCTCTTTTCTTCCATACCATGTATCTGATAAATTGCTTATTACGAAAGTGGCAAGGCAATACAATTTATGGCTGCACTTTTTCCACGAAAAATAGAAAAAACAACTCATCCCCTTGTCGTGGAAAATTGGAGACTTCATATTCAGGAATATAAACAAAATTGATGAGTTTGCAAATCACTTCAGCAATGTAAATCTGAAGTATGCTGAAAAGATAAAGGGGTTTGACCCTAACAAAATCTTCGTGGAACATATGTTGTCAATAGGATTCAGCAACTCATTCATTCATACTATTTTGAGTGAAGAGGAAGATAACAACCTAGGCGCTCCTGCACACAATGCTGGTGACTTGGAAACAATACTTAGTACTAATGAGTTTTACAAGCAAAAAGGAAAGGGTAGTGTCCCAGTGAGGACCGTCCAGTCTCTAGTTGTTACTCCTAAAACTACCACATCCTGGAGCAATGTTCCATTGGCCCACCCAACTAGGAAAGGTACCAACAATAGTTCAATCGGTAGAGGAGAGAAGAATCCCCCCTCCCCCCGAAAAAAACGAGAGCTCACACAAGCTCCCTCTGAGAAAGAAGAGGAAGAATGTTGCGCAAAAGGAAGAAGACCATCTCATTGAAAATGACATCAATAGCTTCTCTCTATTGAGAAAATGTCTCCCACAATTGATCAACCGGGAAACATGGCCCATCAAAATTCATCATTAGAGATCGTTGAGAATGAGACCTTCAATGAAGAAGAGTCATTCGCTTTCCAAAGTGTTGTCTTTGACAAGGAATCTAAGAAATTGATAATTGAAAAAGGTGATATGAAAAATAAGAAAGGAAAACCTCGTTCAAAGGTTGACCTAAAAGATATGCGATCGTACCAAATCTCTAGAATTCACAAAGCAACTGGGGATGCTCTTGATGATTCCATTGGCGGTCTAGAAGCAAAAAACACTAAGTTGAAAGAAAGGATCAGGGAACTAGAAGACACCTTCCACTTCTTCCAGTCCTTTGTCAATAGTCAAACCCACCACACCCACTGTTAAGTTGAAAGGATCTTCAAGCCTACTCACATCAACTAGGAGTTATGTAGAAAGAAATATTAAGAAAAGAATGACATTGATAACAAAGGCATGGGATGTTTCAAAAAATAATGTTTCTTTTGGCTCGATGGTGCATGCCTTCCATGAATATTTGCAAGTTGATATGACGAACGAAGAAGGTTTTTACATGACGTTGTATTACCCTTTGGAACCAAAGTTTCTAACATGACGAAACTAAGAAGAAGAGAGGAGGTTTTGCATAATATTGTTGAATGCTTGTTGGAAGGAAAAGATTAAAAATTTGAATAATATTGTTCAAGCATGCAGCAAAGCTATACTGAAAAGGGAAGAACTGTTCAAGAGGCTCACATAAATAGATCTAGCAAGAGGTACTAACAAAGGACAAGACCCTAAATTAATTCTCAACTCAATGTTCCTGACAAAGCAACAATTTGACGAACAAGTTGAGATTTTTAAAGGGTTATCAGTTGAAAAGCTTTATGGTATACTCGAATATAATGAAGACGACATAAACAATTGGCTAGTGGACTATTCCGTGAAGAATCAAGATATTGAGGAAGCAGTACATGGTATTTCTCTTGATTTAAGAGACTTGGAAGGCGAGTTATTTAACATTAAAATCCGGCATGAGATAAATGTCGCACCAATGAAAAATTATATTGAAGAATGGTTTAAAAAAACAATCGACAAATTGACCAACGAGGGGCAAGAAACAATTGAGACGGTTCATGTAACCGTTAATGAAGACAATAAAAGGACAGCAGCAAGCAAGTAAAGAGGGGAGAGACCATCATAATAAGTTTACGTTGATCACATATTTCTTTCTTTATCAGTTCTTTCATCCAGTTACTTTGCTTCTTTGACTAAAAAGGTTTAACCGAAGTCTGGTAACTTCTCCCCTTTCTTCTTTCCAGGTCTTGTTGTTCTAATACCGCCCACCATCCTCCTTCTACAAGCTTAATTCTTGTTTATATTTGCTTTATGGTCCACGGGAGCCCCAATCCTAGTCCTAAGGACAAACGCATTTTAATTTCAAAGGATATGTAACAAACTATATATTTTTTCAAATATTTCAAGAGAGCTATTTCAGGATCAATTTTGACTGTGCTTTGTAACTCTGAGTTTTGAGTATAAAGTATTTGAGATTAATCTATCATATTTTATTTGAGCTTTCCATGTGTCCACTCTGTTAAAGTTCTCTTATGCATGCGGATCATCTTCTTTTTTTATTTTATGTGATCAAAAATATTAGTTTAACTATGATGGATGTGAGGAAATTTTGTCTATCTTTCTTAAATGTGTGCGGTTCCTGGTCATTTCTCAAGAACTTTCTTTAAAAAGAAAACAAAACATTTTTCTTTCTTGTTATATTTCTTGCAATCTTTATATTTCTTTGATTACCACGACGGACTTCTGCAAAGTCCCATATTCTAAAGATCTAGAGTCCCAAGAAAATCTTAAAGTAAAGAGGAGTACCACCTCTATAAAAACGCAGGGGGATTTACATCCTCGTGAGGTTGTCGTTTTGGTCCTAACGGATTGAAGCGTCAACAGTACCAAACCAATCCTTCGACCCGAGCAATAGGTCGAGTTAATACAGTCGTTGGTCAACTCGACCGAGTTTACTCGAACCGATTTTCAAAACACCGATAAGAAGACATGAAATGAAGGATGTTTCCCTGGCACTATGTGTTTGGTTGTTGATATAGCTTGCTCCAAATTAACATAGAGAATGGCTACCCAATTGAATAGTGTGCCATTTTTAGTGACTATAAATTAGGGGCACCCATGGTTCTTTGAAGTTCTCGGAGTCTTCTTCTCCATTAACTCTGCAGAAGAGGGATACCGCAATTTTATAAGTAGTTCTCAGCAACTTCGTGGGGTAGGTTGTTCTTCTTCTTGCCCTGAATAATGTCCTAGGCACCCACCAACTCTTCATCACCTCTATGTAGTCAAATGAGAATTGAAGCAACAATTTCTTAGTGAGGTCAACCTCATATGAAAGGAGTTTGTAATATCTATGGATGATGGAAGTCTAAAACAAAGCAATAGTCTTTTTGTCTACATTAATAACCAACTTGTTATCTACATCAGTTCTACATCCAAGTCAATGTCCCCACAGAGGAGTGGCAACACCAGATTTGTGTTTTCCCGAAACATCTAACATCTCATGTCATTATATATTGGTCTAGGAGCGCCAACATCTCCCTCTATCTCTTCTTTCCTATTTGAGCTCACCTCAATAACTGGGTCCTTTCCCTTCTTGGGCTTCTTGGAAGCCATGTCAAAATACTGCAATTTACCCACATCAACAACATCAAACATTAAGAGTTGTTATTTTTTTTAAAGAACACAAAAATGCATGTGTGGAGACGAATAGCAAGGATTCAAAATATTTTATTTGTTAATGATATAGCCATCTTTAAAGAGGACTCATGCACTGAAAAAACTATTTTAAAGGTTGATCAGGATTGGATCATTACATAATTTGTCATCTATCATGGTACTTTCTAGGTGGAAACATTGGGGGAATTGACTTGCAGGGCCCCTTTTAGTGGCAAGTCCCAATTTGGAGATTTGGGGGTCTAAAACCTTCCAAAGCCATTTTGAGGCATGAAACGGCATTTTGGGGGGTCAAACCTTTGCAAGCATAGCTCCCAACCGCTTGATGTTGTTTTACACACCGAGAACTTTCCAACGGTGCGAAAATCACCTCAACTAGAGTTTGTATGCAGAAGTTATGCCTCACACATGTTGACCTACCTTGTTGACCACCATGGTATGAGTGGATGCCATGTCAGCCCCCATTACTCACACATGTGTGGCTAGCCACAAATGGACTTTAAAGAAGATTCTAGAAGACCCAAAACCTTATCATTAATTGAGGGTTGAGGATGCAAAAAAGTCGTAGCCCCTATTCGGCTATGTTAAATACCAAGTCGCTAAGAGGAGAAAGGGTTCGATTCTTTAGCGTTGTACTTGTTCCATAGTTGAGAATAGCATCCAAAAGTGGATTTGAGAGCATAATAGAGGAATAAGATTTTGTAGTAGCCATTCAAGCCACATTGTCAAAGGCAACTCCATAGTGAGTGTCTCTTTCTTTGTATTTGCATTTCATAATTAAGAAAAGAGAGCAAAGCATAGGCCTCACCTTCTAGATAGGTTTTCTCCTGTATTGGGAGATACATCTTGTCTTCATTTGTATGGATGGTGTGTTCTTTTGCTTGTTCTTTCATTTTCGTATTCCAGTTATTTTCAAAAACTTGGGCGATAAGCTAGTAATAATTAATCTGGAATCTAAGGAAATAAATTGCATAATCTAATATTTCAAAATATTACAAGATCTATTGTAACGAATTGTTCTAGTGGGATATCCACGGCAATTTACAAATCAAAGGTTTCCACCCAAAAACTCATGTTGCTAACATTTTGCAATAATAATAAACAAGGGGGGAGCAAAATCCCGCTCATGATCTTGCACAAGTTCAACTCGACAAACGAAGATGGCAAATGCCAAGTCAACTAGTCACAAATCTATTGATTCCACATTTCAGTTGTATTATGTTTTCTCCTTGTCAAAGAATCTTTGTCTCGAAGCTTAACTCGACTGAAAAGCGACCTATCACCATCTCATATCCAAGGGTCTTACTTCATGCTATGACTAACATACTCGAGGATGTCATGGATATTATATCTCAATCAAGAATTATTCTTCCGTAGAAAAATAGAGGGTTTTGAGTGCTTGAATCTTCATGAAGCAAAGTAGGTCACAAATTTGGTCAGAAGGAAGAAACCTACAATATTGTGGTTGCTCAATTGAAACAAGGTCCCTCGTATCGTATACACATCCTTGCACCCCACCTCCCCATAACCTAACTTTGAAACTGTGAAAAGGGCGAGAAAATGAGACTAACAGGGCCAGTGAAAAGGTGATTCATCTTCTCCATTGGCACGGGGAGAGGAATTTCATCGACCGAAAAGGGGCTTGACCGATTAGGAGAGAATTTTTCGGGTACAACATTACAAGGGTTAGCATAAATGGGGCGCATGAAATCCCTATTGGTTCATTCTTATTAATTTGCTCAAGGAATCTAGGGCCATGTGGCTGAATTTTATTGGCTATGATGGGTTCCTTTTAATTCATGTTAAAATGCAAACAAAAGAAAAATCCTAAAAGATGCATACCTAGCAGAGGTTGATTGGTCAAGTTTTTTAGGCAACTATACGATTGTTGAACGACTTCTAGTATCATCGTGCCTTGGAGCTCTCGAGCAACAATGACAAGATGCAATGGCAAAATGAGGGGTAAAAACCCTTTTATAATTTGAAAAGGCTTTTTACCTTTTTACCTTTCTTTACAAATTTTAAAATGCAATATCGAGGTCACATCACATCTCACGCATAGAAACTTTATCATGTGCGATAAGGACAGTTTGTCATAGATATATGAAAATTGGGGGAGATGAGATATATCACATGGTAAAAATCTTTGGTGCGATACACCATTGCAGAAAAAAACTTCTTCTAAGGCAATATGTCGCGCTCAAAAATATCTAGAGAGATACATCGCACAAATGGGAACTTTGAGAGGTACAATACATCGCATGGGTTAGATTTTTCAATGTGATGGGTTGAATGTTCTAAAAGAGCTTTGAGTTTTTCTCTTTGTCAAAACCAAAAATGACTTAGGTGCCATATGTGTTGTGTCGCGACCAAAGATGTCATTTGTGCAATATGGCGCAAAGAAAGACAAATACTGCACGATGCAAAAAGAAAATTCTGCACAAGTTTTGAAAATTTCTGAAGGACAAAACTGGCTCAAAAATTTTGGAAAAGATTAAAGCAAATCTTTAGGAACCTAATGAATTCTAAGGGAAAAAGAACCAAAAAAAACTTCATGAAAAACTTTGAAGTAAAGAGTGCACAGCAAAGTTCATGAAGGGTTAGAAATCCAAAAAGAGAAGAGGAGGGGACCCCATACTATTTTCTACTTCATCAGACGGTGACGACCAAACAATAATATGGGGGGGTTGTTGATAGCTCAACATGACCATGTTGTGGAGAGTTCCTATCACGTAGTCCATTGCATGGTAAACATAGACATCTCTTCAATTATTCTAAAAACTTCTGCAAAGGAAGTCGAATCTTCTTGCTTTTACCTTTTAAAATCTGGTTAAAAGGCTGTGCAGCATGAGAGAATCTGAGTACAAATAACCTATACAGATTTGCAAGACCAAGGAGACTGCAGAGTTTCATAAGGTCTCAAAGAGAAGACCAATTTTAAAAGATTTGTATTCTCTCAAGGCCAAAATGGACCCCTATTTTGTAAATGACAAATTCAATGTATTGGATCTGCTCGACCTTCATGGCAAGCAAGCACTTCTCAACGTGAACTCAGAACTTAATCTGCCAAAGTTTATGAAAGACTGTCTGATATGAACAAGATTTCTTCACTAGTGCAACTATAAATGTAACTTAGCTGGAGATGTCCTGAATTTGAGTACGTGTTGCAGGAGGCAAATAGAAACATGGCACTGGATGTTAAGAAAAAAAAACAAAGATGATTCTTCTAAAAGAAATGCCAACAAACAAACCTAGTCCATCAGTGCAGACTACAGTACAGAACAGAATGAAAATGATAGTAATATCCAATAGAATTTAACTTTCTCAATGTTGAGGTTACGATACTAAACACTCACAAAAATAATTCTAGCATCATATATGGAGAGAGAATCCCATGGATCAAGTACTAAGTTCTAACACATAAACTGAGTTACTACAATTGGGACATCTTCATTGAATCAAGAAAAAATGTCTGAACTTGTGAACAAGGCAGAATGCCTGAACAAAGAGGCATTCAAGCACCTTACATCATCAACACTCCAGCCTTCCTCACATAATGAATAGTCAAGGCAATATTATTTTATAATCCCTCTTTGAATACCTGCTATATCATGTACTTTCTCTATAAGCTTATTAGCTAAGCAGACAATATTCTTCTACAGACCATCTATGAAGGTATTGCATGGAAGGACTCATTTGCTAGATCATGAAGGAATTTCTGCATAAACTAATAATAGCTAAAAGCAGACAAGATTTGCCTTCTGTCATGCACAACACCTCTTAGAGGAAGAACACTATTTTCAGAGCAAAACAGTATAATGTTGTGCAGATAATATAATGCATTTTTTGTAATAAATCAATCTTGTGACAATTGCATCCAATCGGAACCACACGATACGGCATTCAGCAAGGCCCCTCACAACCTTGATTGCATATATTTCCCTCCAAACTCAGGCATCTGAGCAACCATGGGCATATCCACTCAAATTCACACAATATAGCATATCAGCAAGGCCCCTCAGCCTCGATTGCACAAATTTCCCTTCAGAGCAACCTTGGGTGTAAAAGAATGGAAATAGTGCAATACCTGTGGGTTGTTCCGTAAAAAGTCAAGAGCCCCAGCACCAGCCCCGGCCCCAGCACCAGCACCAAGCCCAGCACCAGCGCCAGCGCCAGCTCCAGCTCCCAAATTAGGGAGACCCTATAAAACCAAATTCAATTAAAATCCAACATCTAAGATTTCAAAATTTTAATAATTAGCAAAAACTGGAAACAGACAGATAGAACATCTACCTGTGGGAAAAGATCTAATGGAGCAGCATTAGGCCCCGCCTGAGCAGTGGCCGAAGCCGCTGCCGCTGCCGCTGCTGCTGCAGGTGCTGGTGCAGTAGGGTTTGCAGCTTGACCAACTGAAGGTGTTGGGCGAGCTACAGGAGGAGCTACTTCTGCTGTCTCAGGAATGCCCTGAACATATAAACATATCAGGAAGTGAAACGATTTAACAGGGAAAAAAATAACATATCAAGTGAAACTTGGGCAAATGAATATCCTTACAGAATATAGATATTCAACAGCACGCTCTGGGTTGTTGTAAGCTGCACGTAGGGCACGAACAACTGTATCTCTATCCCAGCTACCCCCACCCATGTCAAGAATTTGTTGAATAACATGTTCAAGGTTATTTCCTGCAACTAAATTGGATGCTGCTTGACCATATACATCTGCATCTGTCCTGAATTGAAGAAATACACAACATGTTTAGTATAACGATATGATGAATATGCCAGTCTCCAACAAAGATATGAAAAGCATCCTACAGTAAAATGTTATCAATGTAGGGATAATTTCATGAGAAATTACAGATGCTATGCAGATAAAGCAGTTCTTACAATGACAGACACAGGTAAGGTATGCTAGATCCAGAGCTGAATTCTTTGCACTTTCGATTTCGTTAAAATTTGATGCAGAAAAGATGTTCGTTATTTGCAGGTATTTGGGGATTCCAAGTTGCTAATGGACTGGGCTAACAAGTACCACATCACAAACTTGGCTCTAGGACTTATTATGCATAGAGTCCTGGAGGTAAAAATCCAGTCTGAGTTCATCTCCTCACGTATTTTTTGAGAATTCAATTCAAAGGTTGATTCCCTCTCTAAAGATCTTATTACTTTGCAGGAGGGTAACCTGGTTATACAGGAACTCAGGGGGAATGCTCTCTTCTAAGTCCACTTTATACCTTCTTTGACTTACAAGATAGTCTTTCTTAGGCTGAGTATTCCGTGTGGGGGTTTACAATTGATGCTGTAAGGTTATGTGTTGGTTCAGAAAGGCAAGATTAAATCTTTTGAACTTATTGATACAAGGATGACTGTAATATGTAACTACAGAATAGGCAGACCGCAGGATAGATATAAGGACATTTTTGAATTTTGAAGGAGCCATCAGCCTTGTCAATGTATATTTTGATTTCATGCTTGAAAAATCAAATATAATGTTTTTTCTCCTGGAAAAAGAAAACGAAGGAAAAAAAGACACGCTATATCTGTTTTCATTCATGATTGCATTCTATCTTGCACGAAAAACTTCATTTCAAACAAGTACAGGATTGCTTACTGCGTTGTTCCAGCGCCAGCGGTGGGTGTAGCAGTTGCAGGAGCCCTGCTCATATGGGCAAATTAAAAAAAGTTACAATAGAGCACCAGATAGTGTTCCAGCAATAACCATGCCACAGCTATTTTCCAACTTTACACAAGATATGATAATTGCTAGAAAATATACAAAAACAAAACAAGATTGATTACAATAATAATGTAAGCATTATCTAGGCTAACTCACAGAGATGATAGCTGAGCTGCAGCAGCAGCTGGCACCGGTGCTACAGGGTTCTGGGCTGGAGCTGGGGAAACAGACGGTGGGGCCTGCTGAAGCATGCAGAATAACATCAGATGGTAAAGTCCTCTAAAGTTTATAGAGATTAATTCTGCATAGTGAAATGAAACCTCATGAATCAGAAACAGAAATTTTTTCAATCATGTCAAGATACCTGTGTTGACGAGGTACCAGCTGTTGTTGCTTTAGTCTGTAAGAGAGCCAATAAGAATGTTAGAAGAAGAAATTTGTCTCTGAAACTCTAAAATATGAGAGACAGACAATTTAACAAAGAGAAAACCTGGCTCACACATGACAACAAGAAAATGATACAATCATGACTGGGACATGACCTCAAAAAGCCAAATTGACAAAGACAAAAAATTTCAATATTTAATAATAATGTATGGGTTCCTATCCTGCTAGAAGCCCAAATAGAACTTTGAATAGTTCAACAACAAGACTTTGAATAATAATAATAATAATCTATTTTTATGGTCACGGTCAAGCCAGTCACCGAATTGGTGTATGCGACCCCCTTGTTTGTGGGACAAGGGACCCCCTCCATTCAGCCGATTTGACTGCTAAAGTCTACGGAGGTATACATACCCTACCCCACTCTGGATTTGAACCTATGAAGGAAACACAGGTTCTTAACCATTAGGCCCACTCAGGTTGTATCAACAACAAGCTGATAAGTACCATTTTTTAACTTGTATTTTATCAATCAAAACCATCCCCGCACAAATATTCACATATATAAGTTTCCACATGGACTCTTGCCACATGTTTGATTTATAAATTGCACATACTCACATTTGCTAATAGTTTGTTTGATTGAATATTTTCATGGATCAACAACAGGCATAACTGAAGCCCAAAGTTTAGTTTTAATAGAATAATAGCCCCATACACATATTGCAGGACAAGAATTAGCCAGAGAATAATACGTTAAATGGTTATAAAAGTAGCAAGACCAAATATAGAAAGAAATACAACATATGGACTCTGATATTAAACTTACAATTTGGCAAATATGGAGTGTAATCCATATGCCTATAAGCATGTTTGTTTTTTTGGAAATGCTTCATATATTTCATTTTAAATGTTAAAAAATACATCGAGTATACTGTTGATGTTACGGTAGCTGCGGGAGGTATTAACCTCCACATGTAACCTTTGACTAGAATGGAATATTCCGGAAGCAAGGGAAACCCTAAACAAATGTGTGAAAACCCTAAAATACACGTCGGCCTAGCAGAATAAATAATATTAGAATAATATCTTCCAGAAAGACAAGTCGGCTCCACAGGAAAAAGATAAACAGAAAATGTAATTACCAGAAAGTCAGGTCGGCCCAACCAGAAAAGTCACTGGACAGATTAATATAAATAGAGGACATTTTAGCTCATTTGTACACCGAGTCAGAGCGCAAGTCTTGTGGAGAGCTGCAGTTGCAGCTGCAACTGCAGCTGCAAGGAGGAATAAGGGCGTATGGTCATCTCTTGGTCTTGGTCTCTCTCTAAGTGATATTCTTGGTGATATTCTTGGTGAAACTCTTGGTGATATTCTCGATAATACTCTTGGTGATATTCTTGCTAAGTATGGCACAAGTTTGAGAGAGTAGTGCAGTTGCAACTGTTGCAGTTGTGTCTGGTACTTGTTCTGTGGATATGGAGACTCTCTCTCTTGTGTGCTACCCTTGGAGAAGTAGCGCTCTACTTGTCTTGAGTTGTTGCTGCAGTTAGCAGCTAGGGTTTATCTGTTGGTTCTAGTATGGCTTTCCGGAATAATTCTGTCAAAGGTCAAGGTGCTCAGGGGTGGCTTCATACCTATGTATGGGTGACAATAGAGATATTGTCTATGGTGAAAACGAGCACATCAATTATTTTAACAGGTTATGGGCCCACACTATCTTCAGCCAGTCTAACAACTGGAAGGTATATTGGGAAGTTCATTGTCAAGCTCGTTGTAGAACCAGTTGCAGTTGCAGTTGCAGTCAGGTTTTGCAGCAGCAACAAACCCTAACCCATTTGTTCGGGCACCTAAAGTGAAGCGTTTAGCATATTTCTTTGACATCCTAGTGCGCCCTAGCCTAGTGCACCTCTTGGCACCTCTTTGGCTGGTCAAAGTCAAAGTCAAAGGTTGACTTCTGGTCAAATTGACTTTGTGGTCAAAGTTGAAATTTCAGAGTTTCTAGCTTGTTTTAATCATTGAACCTTCTGATTCAGTTTCTAATCTCTTCTTGTCAAGATGGTGTCTAGTTTCGGATTAGAAAGACAAGTTGAACGATGCTCCAAAGATTTTAAAGGTATGCACTTGTATATGCTTTTCAAGTTATATCATCTAGCAAAGCATGAGTATGTTTGCAGGGAATGTACTAGAGACCTTGTCCAAGCAGTGATCTTGGATTCAGTGCATTCAAAGGAACAAGCACACTCTTCCAGGTTTGATGAAATTGATAAGTTTCCAATTTGCACATATCAAGATTGATAGACATTACAAATTGTGAAAACAGTCTTTGAAAGGTTCTATTACGGCTAGATGTAATGAATACTTGATGGCATGTGAATACTATTGATACAGATGCTTATTGTACTTGTTTGCAAAATGAACTAATATCTCATCTAGAGAGATATTTCTTGTTTTGCTCCCAGGCAGTTCACCTTGATCATACTATGTTGATCATCATTAAATTGTTATTCATTCTTGTTACCATAGATATGTTCTTATGAAAATGCTATTATACTGGAAATACTTTTATTGTTCTTGTCTCGGGCAGGTTATCTTACAAGATTTCATGGAGGCTACCATGGAGATGTATTTGTTTGTTCCAAATAAGTTACTATGGAAGAATGATTGATCACAACACTGAAAGAGTGTTGAAGAATGTCGTCTGCTATTTTCCTTTGTTATTGTTCTTGTTTCAGGCAGGTCAAGAGTGATAACTCTAGGAGGGAGCTACAGTGACAATTGCAAGCATGGAGTAGATGACTTCATCAGTGATGAAGCAGATGGTCTCACCAAGTATCAATTATAAAGGAAGCAGAGAAAGCAAGAAATCAAAATCATATTCCAGTTACAGAACCTTCCACCTTTCAAGAAGCAGTCAAGCAGAAACAATAGAAGGAAGTTGTGATGGAAGAATATCAATCATGAAAAACGATGTATGGGAAATTGTTCCTCGATGGATTTACAAGATAAAACATGCAGTGGATAGAAGTATCGATAAATACAAGGCGGTATTTGTGGCTAGAGGATTCTCTCAGCAGGAGCGAGAAGATTATGATGAGATGTTTGCTCCGGTTGCCAGATATACATCTTATTAGATCCATCATATCTCTAGCAGCATCAATGGGTTGAAGTTTACATCAAATGGATGTAAAGATCGCCTTTCTCAATGGAGTGATTGAGGAAGAAGTATACATAGAGCAACCTCAAGGTTTTGAGGTACACCCAAGAGAGCAACCTCAAGGTTTTGAGGTACACCCAAGAGAAACCCATGTATGCAGATTGAAGAAGGCCTTGTATCAACTCAAGCAAGCTCCAAGAGCTTGGTATGCACGTATTGATAGCTACTTGACAAGACATGGATTTTCCAAGAGTCATTTTGATCCAAATCTCTATTACAAAGTTGTGAATAATGCACCTGTGATTCTACTGTTATATGTTGATGATTTGTTCCTAATAGGTGTAGAGCCTCTCATTTTTCAATGTAAGAAGGAGCTAGCCATTGAATTTGATATGAAGGATCTTGGTCTCATGCACTACTATTTGGGATTAGAAGTATGGCAGAAGCGTGGTGAAGTCTTCCTAGGACAAGGGAAGTATATTGTAAAGATCCTTCAAAAGATTGGAATGATGGATTGCAAATCCATGGCAACTCCCATTGTACCAGATTTGAGGAAGTTGAGAGACTTTGATTTTGATCCAGTAGGCTCGTCCTTGTATCGACAGTTGATTGGCTCCTTGATGTACTTGGTGAATACTAGGCCGAACATTTGCTTTGCTATGAACATATTGAGCCAGTTCCAGGTGGAACCTAAAGAAGAGCATTGGATAGTTGAAAAGCATATCTTGAGATATCTTCGAGGGACGATAACTTATGGTTTGAGATATGCCTTAAACAGTGATGTACAGTTGCATGGATTTACTGATTCAGATTGGGCAAGGAGCGCAGACGACAGAAAGAGTACTTCTGGTATGTGTTTCAATTTGGGATCTGCTATGATATCATGGGCTAGCAAAAAACATAAGTCTGTTGCACTCAGCACTACAAAAGCAGAGTATATTGCGGCTTGTGATGCTTGTACAGAAGTAGTGTGGCTCCATAAGTTGGTTTCTAGACTGTTTGATCAGGTGCTAGATTCAACCATGATATATTGTGATAACCAGAGTTGTGTGAAGCTCTTAGTCGATCCAGTGTTCCATGACATGTCAAAGCACGTTGAGATCAAGTACTATTTTCTCCATGATAAAGTCCAAAGGGGAGAAGTGGTTCTCCGGTATATCTCCACTGATGAGCAAATTGCAGATATTTTGACGAAGCCTTGATTCAAGATAACGTTTGCATACTTGAGGGACAAGTTGGGGCTCATGGAGATTGCTCCCTTGGTTGAAAGGGAGGAGATGACTTCCTCGGTTGGGAGGGAGCTCTAATATGTGGCATCATGGACTGTCAGTGAGTTGCAGATCTGTATCATGCTAGTACAGCTTAGAGATGGTCATACAACTTAGAGATGATGCTTGCATCATGCTAGTACAGCTCAGATATGATACAGATGGTTGGAGTTGTTGATACAGTGGCCTGAGGAGCATCGTGCTAGTACATCTTAGAGGTGGCATACAACTTAGATATGATGTATTGACATCATGCTAGATATGTCATGCTAGTACAGCTTAGAGACGATGTTGTTGAGCCGCATCATGCTAGATATGGCCATGCAAGTAAAGCTTAGATGTGACATACAGCTTAGATATGATGTATTGACATCATGCTAGATATGTTATGCTAGTATGGCTTAGAGATGACCATACAGCTTAGAGATGATGTAGGGGGCTCGTGTCATGCTAGATATGATCATGCGAGTACAACTTAGATGTGGCATACAACTTAGATATGATGCATTGGCATCATGCTAGATATGTCATGCTAGTACGGCTTAGAGATGATCATACAGCTTAGAGGTGACACTGTGAGGCATTGATTTACATCATGGGAGTACAACTTAGAAGTGGTATACAACATAGATATGATGCATTGGCATCATGCTAGATATGCCATGCTAGTACGGCTTAGAGATGAGGTAGATGATACTCTAGATCATTAGATATGATGCATTCACATCATGCTAGTATGGCTTAGAGGTGATGCAATTGATGACATTGTTGATGCAGGATGATATCAGATGATATGTATTGATTGTTGTGGAGACTGTATGTCTCTGGACAATAGTTGTATGCAACTGTGGTGGATGTGTTCCACTGGTAGTGACTGTGTCACCGGTTACTAGTCGTGTGCTACTAGGAGTAGTTGTGTACCACTAGGCAATAGTTGTGTACTACAATGGATAGACACAGTTGTGTTCAATTGGATAGCATTGTAGCAGTTGTATGCTACTATCTGATTGCCATGGAGACTACCACTAGTGTTGGAGATGATTGCCAGCTAGATGGATAGTCCTTGCATGAGCACATCCAGGACAAAGATGGGTGCCTTCTCCATTAGGTCTTGATTTCTATCCAGCTTTTTGCAAATAATTATCCTTTTAGCCTCATCCCCCGAAGAGTTGCAGAGACCGCTTGATGCCCTAGCAATCTTTTGTGACCTTCGTCAATTAACAATCAACCTAGGTGAAACTAAGGTCAGGACAATCACCATTTCCTTTTTGGAGGAGAGGAGAAAGAGATCACCAACACGTATACTTATTTTGGGGTAATGTTCACAGGACCTCGCTTTAGTCTACAGCACGCACTTCAGCCCAAGAAAGCCTACAGATCCTTGCACCTCTTGAGAGTCAGTGTTTCCGAAACCATTTTCAAGATATATTGTCCAAGATGTGGCTCTTGGACACCACTATTGTTCGATTGATAGTTTTATACAATTCTGAGGTTTGGGGACCTAGATCACTAGAGTTTGATTGTCTTTAATAGAAAGACTGCAGATCACCCTCCTTTGTTGCACATCAAATGCAAGCAGACAGTCCCTCAACCCATCATCCTCACAAAGTTTGGTGCTCGGCCCTTTTGACTTGAGACAATGTTTGGCCTCATCTCACTCCTACACTGCATTCAAAGTTTCACTAAAACAGCAAAGGGACAGGATTGATATCCATACTCGGCCTACTTCTCATCAAAGTCCATTGCATCAACTAGTTCTCTAGTTCACTCTCGGTATTGGTATGTTGAGATCTTGGATCTCCTAGCATCTATTGGTATTAAGATGGACCATCTCCCTCTGTTTAGATACTCCCTTGATGCACCCGACCACCTCTTACCTACCAAACAGGAGATTAACACAATCATCAAAGAGAATATCTAAAGGTAGTTTGTACGAATCACTTGGATAAACCCTCAAGGGGGATTACAGTTGAAGATGGCCTTCTATGATGAGCACTTCATGGTTATGAGGGATGGACTCGTTATTCGATACCCTTACACAAACCATTGGATGCATGCCCTTCAGATCCCCCTGGGCTAGTTCAGAATTGGCTCTCAGAAACTACGGATTGAGACTAACCACCAGATTGACTGATCAAACAAGATTTTCCAGTAGTGCCATCTCCGAGAGGTTGAGACTGATAAGCACTTCATCTTTCGTTGCTCAGTTTACTACAAGATCTGAGGATTGTTCCACTGTCTTTTTAGAGAGTTCCAGACGCTTGGCAGTTTCTTTAGGTATCCTGACCAAAGATGCATGGCCCTAGCCTTATACATGCAGGAGGCCCTTCGTCTCCACTCTTCTATCCTCCAACCACATCCACATCCTAGATAAGCTCCTACCCAACATATCACTTTATTTTTTACGATGCTTCCAACTGGAGGCACCAAGTAGCAGATGGATAGAGAGGACCCCAGATCAGTGAGGACGTGGGGCTCTATTTCTACTTCCATGAGACCCAAATTGCGTCACCACACTAGACCTCGTACTAACAGACAAACCAGTAGCCAGATGATATCTTCCAGACAACAGCACAGCACTCATTTCAATTCCTCTTTCGGACAAACATCTATTTTGATGTTCATTGTTTCCTCCATTCGGCTTCAAATTTTAGGGGAGATGGTTCCAATGGACTAGGGCAGGCTCATACCACTGGAACCATAGACTCTAGATCCACTCCCCTTGTACATCTCTCTCTTGGATGGTCGCTCCATCTCTGGAGATTCTATTTTACTTTCTGCTTCTTGCTTTTATAGGAGTCGCTTTAGCGCTCCCGTTTTGTTTAGACATCATTGTACCTAACAGTGCCATTCACCTACTCAATGATCATTTGTCAAACATTAATACATTTATCTTAAAAATAATAATAATAATAATACTCTAATTTTAAGGTCACAAAAGGTTTACCCTAATTACCATCTATCAACAATTATAAAGTTTACAAGTGTTTCTTGTGCAAAAATTACATGGAAAAAATACAATACTTATTTTAAATAATTGAAGTATAATATAAACAATAGTGTAATATAATACATTAATTATTTTATGTAAGTTAAATTATAAACTTATAATATATAAACAATAATAATTTAATACATTAATAAACTTATAATATATATACAAAAGTTACTTTATAAGTTTAACATAAGTTAAATTATAAAGTTGTTATTAAATTAAATCATAAAGTTACATATAAAATTCAAAACTTAGATATTAAAGTTTATATACTTATATACTATAGTCTATATATTATGACATAAATAAAACATATAAACCATGAGTTCTAAATGTAAGTTCTTATATATATAAATAAACCTCAGAGATCATATTCATAAACTTCCATTCCAGACTAAAAATGTGACACGTCGTCAACTTCAACAAGAAATCGTCAAATGATAGTTAGGGTCCAAGGAGCTACCAATGAGTGTTGAGAAGACTACATTGCCACGTAGGACAACAGTCAACAAGCCTATGAAAAGAGAGAGTAGCCCAATCCTCAAGATATGTTTCATCTGTAAAAAATCCATTTTGGAGTTGATCCTGAGCAGAACTAGGCGAATCTGGATCTGTATCTAATACGCGGATCCATCCCCCAAGGTCGATGGATCCAATAACATAACAAAGACTATAGCCAGATATCAAAATATACCATGTTAAACAAGAAGAGATGGTTAAAAATAAAGAAAAAAGAAACCATTTAAATTGTTTTATAGGCAACCACGACAAGAGTATGCTACTTGAGGAGATAGGATATTTAATGATGCGAATCTAACAATTACAAAAAAATTAATTCTACTAGTGAATTACAACGTGTTAGGCGGCACAAGGTCATGGGCAAATAAAATATAAATATCCAACAAAGTTGTTTAGTTAGAAGGACAAGCATGCAATATCAACCCATGAATAAAGTACATCAAAATATGTCGATGCCTTGTTGCATGAAAAAAAAATTGAAGAACTGGTTCTACAAATTATATGACTAAAGAACCAAATGAATAAGTTAGAAAAGAAATGTCAAGATCTAGTTTAAGAAAATTTGTGTTCTTGTAGCCTTGTTCTTTTTCCAAGTAAAACCTCATAAGGAAACCCAAGATATGCGTCCCCACATCCATGGATGGCATCCCTAGTAAATCCATCAACGGAGACTAGTGCACCTCACCCAAGGTGATTCAAAATCGGGCACTAGTTGCACAAAACTAGCCAAATGCCTAGCAACATTCGTAACAACTAGTTGAGCTAACCCCTTGGGCTATGACCTTGTATTGTATCCTTTTTACAGACAGAAAGGAAATTCCAAAAAAATGGAATCCGTTAGTTTAAAAGGGGATAATGTATCAAAAATATAGTCTATGATGGACAAATGATAAACAATGAAAAATGAACGAGATGAACTCGAAGAAGATATTCAATATTAACTTCGATTCATCGTTACAATAGCATGTCTCTTTTATAGAGATTGCAAATGGTTATAAGATCTAACTACTTATTCGAGAGATGGTTGGGTGATTATCTCAACCATCATCCAACAATATATTAATGCCTAACAACTTGATAATATTACAGAGGTAGGCCTTATAATCTAAGACATAGGTAGGCCTTATAATCTAAGACCCCCTCTTAAGGATTACACCACTAAAAAACAAAACTTACTAAAAACACACACATTGACTAAACACAACTAATAATTGAACCAAACATCCTTTGGAAGCTTCATCTTTGAAAACAATGCCTAGACTAGTAAGATTCCTTCAAGTTGCTCCCTATTCCACCAAAAGGTATAGTCTCCTAGTTGTTATCTAAGTTTCCCAGCATCATTGGACATCATTAGCACTTGAAATGTCTCGTAACCCTAGTAGAGGTATGATGTCAAACTTATAGATCTCAAATCTCCCCTAAACTATTGAACAGCAATCCCCACATGCATGCCTCATAACCCCAATGAGGTATGGTTTCTTCGATCCACAAGCATCCTAGACTAATGAACAACTACATGTCTTCCACTGAATCCCTCCCTTTCTTCAAAGTGCATGCCTTCTTAAAATGTGAATTTTTCAGCGAAGTCTTCTCCTTTGTCTGTATCTGGTGGATCTTCAATAAGAGCTATATTTGTTAATTCTTTAACCTTCCCTTTAAGAAGATCATTGGCACGGATTGTACAATTCATTACTATGTGACCCATTTGTCCACACTGCACAGTAGTAACACTCTATCTCCCTTTTGTCTTTAGTTGATCTGTTACAATTGTTTCTCGAGTAGAATGCCATCTCAGATTGAGTATCACCTTCTGTATCTCCTGTAATGGCTCTCTTTTCTTCAACTAAGAATGCAGCAATCATGTCCTCTAGACTTTGAGAAAGCAACTGGCTTAGAATAAAAATAACATTGTTGTATTTAGACGGTAGACTATTTAACAGAATGGCTTTGGCATCCTCTTCATCTATTATAGTCTTGACCTTTGCTAATGTGACTAGACATTGTGATTTCAAAGAATAGATCTCAGATTGCTAATGTGACTAGACATTGTGATTTCAAAGAATAGATCTCAGATTGCTAATGTGACTAGACATTGTGATTTCAACTGGCATCTTAAAACTGAAAAACTGTAGCTTCAAAGAAAAACTTTGCATTCACCGCTTGCGCTCCAAACAATGCATTCAACATATCCCAGATTTCCTTGGATGATCTCCAAATCTATGTGATGTAACTCTGAATCTACAAGAGCAAGCCCAATTATGGCTTTGGCTTTATCATCTCTACTTTGCCATTCAACTAATTTAATTGGATCTCTTGGTACTTGTTCAATCACATTTATGGTGATCAATTTCAAAAAATTAGTGGCTCCTTTGTCATCTTGCACGTGGCTCTTTGCAAAAATCGCAGCTCAGATCAGTGGCTCCAAGGTTCTATGATGATGGCTTCCTTTAGCATCTTGTGAATTCTCAGCTCTCTATCCAATTTTGGCTCTTAAACAATCAAAAAATCATTATCCTGTTATATTTTGTAGATATTGAGCCAATTAATATGACCTTTTCAGTTTTAATAAATGGTCAATCACATTCTAAAATTTAACATGGTGCGAAATTAATCTGCCTTGGAAAGAGCATTTTCATTGAACGACACACAATCCATAAACGTGGAACTTTCAATGCTCACTAATTCAACCTGTGTCACCAGGACCTTACAACGATGGATCTGCCCATATAGAGTTGACTGCACCAAGCTCCTGCGAGAGAGAGGGAAAGCTTGATCCTAGCAGATATCAGATGCTCAGCGCCACACAATATAGGGATTAGCACACTTTCGAAAAGAACATGAGATAGTAAAAGCTTCGACATGTGAAACACAACGATCATTAGAAATTCACGAAGTAGAAATGTTACTCCTTTCTGTGGCTTGGGATATTGGACAAATCCACTGTTGAAAATATCACAGAGAATGAAGACACCCATATGTAGATTGATGCTTTCATAAGTCAACCATCGAATGTTTTCCACAAATTGCTTGTAAAAAAAGAACTGATCATGTTGAATCTCAAATACTCCAGAAATCGTTAAGAAAATATACAATGAGGGCACACTGATCCAAGTGAGGGCGCACGCAGGTCTCCTAGGATGTGATCTAAAGAGAGGGCGCATAGATCTAAAGCTTAGATTCAAATCTTCCTCTCTAATTTGCTACAGTAGGTCTTGTCTTCATGACTAATAGAGACTTTCCTTCATAGCAACAAACACGGCATCTCATCCCTCAAAACCTCAAGGCCTTCCTACTATGATACCATATAAGAAATATAGACTAAGTTGCACAAATTATAAACAATGAAAGATGAACGAGAGGAACTCGAAGAAGATATTCAATACTAGCTTCAGTTCATCATTACAACAGCATATGTCTCTTTTATAGAGATTGGAAATGGTTATAAGATCTAAGTACTTATTCGAAAGGAGGTGGTTGAGTGATTATATCAACCATAATCCAACAATAACTTAATGCCTAACAACTTAACATTATCACATAAGTAAGCCTTATAATCTAACATAATGGCCTGGACAAATGTTTCAAAATGGAGTACGTCACAGTATAAATTTGTTCTTGCGGCTTTGTGACAAAGAGAAACCTGGTTTAAAAAACTGATCCTCTAGATTATGTCATAATGCCCTAACATCATGTATCTAAGTGATGGGTCAAGCAAATAGCATAACATGAATAAAGGAGAGCCATAAATTGAGTATCAGAAGATTAAACAAATAGTAATATGATAGAAAAGCTAATTGACCTATAGCTAAAACAGCAAAAATTTACATCTCAGTAGCAAGCAAAACTTCACGATTATTTAAGTAGTTTCACAGACAGAAAGCCATCTCTTGAGCTAAAAATGAAAAGAAACATAAGTAATGCAGAAAAAGTTGGATTCGCTTCTCAATTGAGCTCACCCCACAGTTAGCATCAACTTATAGAATGAAGATATCTGAATGTACATGTTCTACAGTAATACTAATGTTCTTAAACATCCATTCATGACAATAATATAAAAGACATACAATCAAGCTTTTCCATGCCTACAAGCAGGTTGCCAAGTGAGTGGGCAACACTGCAATCCAAGCACCTTAATTGCCACCAAAAACTCCATACGGATTGTGCCCAAAACAAGTACAAAATAGCATCAGGGAAACAAACTGCAAAATAAAAAAAATAAACAGGGAAATCTTTTTTGCATCAAGTGTTCAAAAATATAATAAATATCACCAAAACTCCAAAACACATCAAGGGGGAAAACTACCTTAGACAGCATAACCACAAGGAACGTATTTTCAGTGACTTTGTTTTCTTCAATAGTGGTTTCATCCTTCAGCACCTTCCCCTGATAAATCAGTAACTGCTGTTCACTTGGGTAAGTTTGTGCTCCTTGAACTTGTTCTATTTGTTTCTTAACATTTAAAACCTGAAACAAAAGGAAATTTTTAATTAACAATATACATAATTTTGAGAAGTATTTCAAAACAGCACTGGATTTCTCACATTGCAAATATATTGAAACCCTAAATTGCAAACAATTCACATGATAATGATCAAAAAAGCTATAGAATTAAACAAGATTATCTCAAAGAAACATGAAATAAGAACTGCATTTACTAATCATAATAGGATCTGGAAAACTTGAGAAAAAGACCAAGTATGCAAAAGTAAACCAATTGCAAATATTGGGAGACAAATAGGTCAGTTTACTTCTTCATTTACCACGCACTAGCAATAGCTCAGACTCCAGAACATTTAACAAACTTTGTATCATCTTTTTGCATGATTTACTGCATATGTTGCCAGGCGATGCATATCTACTGGCCTGTAGAATGTTTCCCCAGGGATGGAACGCATTTCCCATACCTGGGATAGGTACAGAAATGTCCTGAGCTGCTAGGGATGCTCCCCAAGCAACAGTCTACTGTAACAGGGGACAACCCCCTGAAAAACGTTAAAAATAATTATGCAAAAAGAAAACATTTTGGAAAAACTCATGTGGGGCCCAGCAGCAACTCCTAGGTTGCTTCCATTGAGCCCATTAGTTCTGCAATAGAAACCCTATAATTTCTTTATAGTGTACTTTTTCTTTCATGTTTCCAGACACGAAAGAGAGTTTTTAACTTTTTCTGAGCAGACTTTTTTAAAAGAAATCCATTTGTGGTGACCAACAAAAGACAAAAGAAATCCCCCCTCCCACCACATTTTATTCATTTGTGCATATTCAAATATTTTATGTAGCAGCAGTAGAGAGCAGTTTAAAAAAATATTCTCTGTTGGGCCAAGGCCAACAGAAAATTTCCAGGTTCAGATTTTCTGATAGATAGATAAGATAATATAAGATAATTTTATTAATTTCCAACAATGAGCACAAAACTAGGTCAATGGGGCTAAAGGTAGAACCAGTGGGAAATTTTGAAACTTTTTATTCCAATTTTCACATCATATCAAGACAATCCTCTCCCACCAATATAAATTCATGAATTTTATGATTTTGTCAGATCTAACAACTGAAATTTGAACCTGAAATTGTTAACAAATCATTGAATCATAAATTTAGAGTCTTTAACATCATTAAACAATGAAATCATTGTTCTAAGTTTTATTGTTTCATATAAATTTCAGGCCAAAACAATGAAACGAAGT
>ML781490.1:778661-796988 GCA_009831015.1 Picea engelmannii
TCTCTCTCTTTCCTCTCTCCCTTGAGATCCATAATAAAACATTGAAACAAAGTACCCAGGTCTTAAATTTCTATTCCTTTTACACGTTTAAAATTTTATTTGATGGACCCCAACATGACTCAAATCCTGATTTCCAAAAAAGGAATTCCTCTCCTCAACTCCTTCCCCGCAACCATGAGCCCTGACAACTTAGTTTACTGCCAACCTGAAATCGATTAATCATATTAGTTCTGCAATAGAAAACCTATAATTTCTTTAATGTGTACTTTTTTCTTTCATGTTTCCAGACACAATAGTGAGTTTTTAACTTTTTCTGTGCCGACTTTTTTAAAGAAATCCATTTGTGGTGGCCAACAAAAGACAAAAAGGCCCCCCTCCCACTACATTTTATTCATTTGGGCATAATATATGTAAATATTTGATGTAGCAGCAGTAGAGAGCAGTTTAAAAAAAAATTATGTTGGGCCAAGGCCAAAAGCAAATTTACAGGTTCAGATTTTCTGATAGATAGATAAGATAAGATAATTTTATTAATATCAAACAATGAGCACAACAGTAGGTCAATGGGACTAAATGGTACAACCAGTGAATTTTTTTAACTTTTTTTATTCCAATTTTCACATCATATCAAGCCAATCCTCCCCCACCAATATAAATTCATGAATTTTATGATTGTCATTTCTAACAACTAAAATTTGAAATCAATGTTCTAAGTTTTATTGTTTCATATAAATTTCAGGTCCAAAACATTGAAACGAAGTACCCAGGCCCTTCTCTCTCTTCCCTCTCTCACTTGAGATCCGTAATAAAACATTGAAACAAAGTACCCAGCTCTTAATTTTTTTTTCTTTTTACACGTTTAAAATTTTACGTGGACTCCAACATGACTCAAACCCTGATTTCCAAAAATGGAATTCCTATCCTCATCTCCTTCCCCACAACCATGAGCCCTGACAACTTAGTTTACTGCCAACCTGAAATCGATTAATCATCGCTATTCTAACACAAACTCCAACCACCATTTTAATTTAAGTATGGCTTCCTTGGCATATTCAGATAGCTTATTCACTGTTGTCTTTTGGTGAAAAGACATAACAATAAAGATAATATTCTATCACCCTTCCTACATATCATCTCTTAGCATCTTCTCATCCATGAACTGATACAAGTAGATTACAAATGATATTATTCCATTATCCTCCTACATATCATCTCTTACCATCTGTTCAGCCATTAACTGAGCCAATGTGGACCCTCCCCAAATGTTTAGGAAGTTTTTTAAAAAAACTTTGGGTAGCCCATTTGTTAGGCAATAGAAACCCTATAAATTTTTTATTATGTACTTTTTCTCATGTTTGCAATAGCAGCAGACAAGGAAACAAAAAGATCTTTATACACAGATTTTTTTTTAAGAAATCCATTTGTTGTAGCCAGTAGCAGCATCAACAAACAAAACACACCCACATCCCTGTACTTTTTATTCATTTGGGCACATCAAAATTTGTTGTAACAGCAACAGAAGGCAGTAAAAAACATTTTTTCAATTAGGCCAACGCCAAATTCAAATTTCCAGGTTCAGAGTTTCAGTTTATCATAGTTGCCATTGAGAATTTAATATCATTAGGTAATGAAATCATTGTTCTAATTTTATTGTTTCATATAGATTTCAGGTATGATTTCTTAGACTTTTATACTTTTACGTGTTCAAAATTTTAAATGGGAAGAACCCCGACATTCCCCCCAACCCTGATTTCCAAATTACTTTACTGCCAACCTGAAATCAATTAATCATAAGTGTCAAACACAAACTCCATTTTAATCAAAGTATAGATTTGCTTGGCATATCCAGATATGCTTATTCATTGTGTTTTTGGTGAAAACCATATATCAATAAAATTTATTATTTCACAAACAATAATATTCTATTATCCTTCCTGCACATCAGCTCTTAGCATCTGTATTAGCCATTAATTAATCCATGACCATTCCTCTCCCAATCTTTGGGAAGTTTTTGGAAAAACTAGAAGGGTGAAGCAGTAAATCCTAGGCTCTCTCTGTAAAACCCATTGGTTCTGCAATAGAAACCCGATAATTTTTTGATTATGTACTTTTTCTCTCATGTTTCCAACAGCAGCAGATAAGGAGACAAAACGTTTCTCTCTGAGGAAATTTTTTATAAGGCCAGCAGCAGCATCAAAAGACAAAAAAACAAACCCATCCCACTACTTTTATTCATTTAGGCATATAATTATTTTCCATAGCAGCAGCAGACAGCAGTTAAAAACATTCTTCTCCATTAGGCCAATGCCAAAAACAAATTTCCAGGTTCAGATTTTCTAGGTTTTTTGAACTATTCAATTACGTTTTTCATATCATGTCATCGTGCCATTTATGACCGAATATTGGAATTTAAACTGGAAATTGATTATGGATCATTGAATCATAATTGCCATTGATTCTTTATATCATTAGACAATGAAATCATTGTTCTAAATTTTATTGTTTCATATAAATTTCAGATCTGATTCTTAAACTTTTATTCTTTTTACATGTTAAAATTTTATACGGGGCGCACCCCAACGTCCCCCAAAACCCTGATATCAAAAAATGGCATCCCACATGCCTTTCCGTACACCAATGAACCCAGAAAACTTAGTTTACTGCTAGCCTGAAATCAATTAATCACAGTTATTCAAATCAAACTCCAACCAACATTTTGATCAATGTATAGGTTTGCTTGACAGAATCAGATATGCTTATTCATTTTTGTTTCTTGGTGAAAACCATATCAACCAGCATAGATGGATCTTAACTCCAGATCTATCAAGCACCAAGAGGGATCAAATCTATTAAGTTGTAAATGTTTTGATCATTTAAGATGGATCTAGGCACAATTGAAAAGAGGGTTAACAATATTTCTATGTAAATATCACCTCTATAATATTTCTATTTATGGGTAAAAAATTTCGATCTCTCTTTTTGTCTCTCTATATAACAGGTTTTATATTAAGTGTACATATCAAATCTATCTTTCATTTATATAGAGATATTTTTATTTCTGTCAAATGGGTTTAGCTTGGGTGGTTGGGAGAAATGATTGTTATCTTCCCCGCCCAAGTTCAATCCCTGCAAGTGACATGTTGAGCTCTTAACGAGTATATTATTGTAATGGCTTCGGTCCTTGTTGTTGACTGGCCTTGTGCCCAGAAGATTCTAGGGTTTACCTTGGGTACCATCCTTGAAATGAGGCGAAGCACTTGGGGGTTTTCCTTGGGCTTTGTAACCTGGGAAAAAAGGAGATTTTTTTATTTCTGTTTGTAACTATATTTTGCTAACATATAATTTAGTATTATTTAGTATAAGTATTATATTTAGTGTCGTGTTTCTAACAACAGCAGAAAAGGATATTAAAAGTTTATTTTTTTAGAAGAAATCCATTTGGAGTGGCCCACAGAAATATCAAACAATAGAATGCTCACATCCCAGTACTTTTTATTCATCTGAGCATATATAGATATTTGGTGTAGCAGCAGCAGAAAGAAATAAACAACAATTTTCTCCATTCGGCCAAGACCAAAAACAAATTTCGGGGTTCAGATTTTCTGAGTTTTTTAACTTTTCTATTCCAATTTTCACATCATATCAAAACAATCCTCTCACACCAATTTGAACTCATGAATGTTATAATCTTGCCATTTATAAACAAGCATTGAAAAATGGCACCAGTCCTCCAAAAATTGCATTCACTTACTGGTTGAACACATTCAGTCCATAACAAATATCATCTGTGCAGTGAGTGTCAGAATACTATATAGTATGTTTATTTAATGGGGAATAATTGCAACAACACTTTTGACTCCCATATTTGGTATGTTCTTGTGACTTAGATCATGAAGGTTATGATCTTGCCAATTATAAACAAGCATTGAAAAATGGCACCAGTCCTCCAAAAATAGCATTCACTTACTGGTTCAACACATTCAATCCAAAACAAATATCATCTATGCAGTGACTTGTCAGGATACTATATAGTATGTTTATTTAATGGGGCGGTAATTGCAACAAAACTTTTGACTCCTATATTTGGTATGTTCTTGTAAATTAGACCCACACTTTTCTTGAGCATTATAAAATCCATGCCACCAAGGTCTTTCCAACCTATTATTTAAAAAATTATATCTTAATTCTTTAGCGTTATTAGTCATATGTTCTAGAATCTCCGTTTTATATGGTTTTTATTAATTGTTTGCCATCCCCATCTTACACTCCATGAAAATTAAGGGGTACCTTCAAGCCATCCCGGAAATTCATTCCTCAGTCCCCCATCCCCAAAACACAATGCAACATAGTCTAGAATTAAGCTCTCGATGCATCAATCCTTCCGTTCATCACAACCCTGAAGCAAGTAATCCATCAAGAATTTGAACAGCATTCTTTAATTATCTATAACAGCAAACAGGCATATGCAGCAAATCATAAAAACACTTCTCTCATAAGCTGTTTGTCTCTATCATTTAGCCCGAAGGGTTAGCTCAATTGGTAGATGCTCCTGTGAAAGTTCACAGAGTCCATGAGATGAAAGCCCATTGAATCCCTTGGGGTTACCAGCTGAAATTTTGACTGGCAGTTACTACCATGCTCCATCCAGAAAACCAGGGAAATGGGGGAAATTCTGCAGAGGAGTGGCAAGGTACCAGCATCCTCACTTGGAATGCTTGTCACAAGGCTGAGTGAGGGACTAAACTTCTCCATGAAAAAAGGCTGCTTCTATTTCTTCTTGAACTTCTACATATAGAGGATTACATTCTCGGAGTGGTACTACTGTAATTGTTAGTTCTATCAGAACTTGCTATGTGAAGCAGAATGTTCTCAAGCAATACTGACAAAAATAATAAAATGGCCCCACAAGACAGACAAGAGTGCCTCACCAGACAGCAATTATTGCAATTCACGATGGGTTTACTACAAAGATAAGCTTATCTTAGATCTATCTATTCAAATTTCTAATTGATCAAAACAGTTGGTTCTCTTCAAATGCACATTTCCTAACAAGTAATTTATTTTTGCTCGTGAATTCTTGCAACACTAAAAAGGTCTCGTCCAATCCCTCTAAATGGTTCAAAATTATCAGTGACTAAATCTAATCCAATACATTTTTAGGAAGGGAATAACAACACCTATACAATACTTGTTCAACAGATGTATCAAGTGAGTAGCTCAATATAAGCATCCCAATGGACCCTGGTATGTTAATTTCTATGTTATAGTACATATGACAAGAAATGGGTAGCAATCACCAGCCACAGAATTGGCACACAATGTAGACTGTATGAAGAAAAATAGGGCACCTACACACCTAGTTTATTTATCATATTGAGATGTAGGTACACTAGGATGGATCCATATTAACCCAGATCTATTAAACTGGAAGAGGTATCAAAAAACCCCGGTGCATACCTCTCAGTGACTAAACGAACCAGGGCTTAAGATGGATCCATGCTACTTTACCTTTTTATGTTATCAAAAAACCCTGGTGCACACATCTCAGTGATTAAAAGATCCAGGGCTCAGATGGATCTATGCTAGTTTACTTTTTTATGTTATATTAATTCAATTAAAAAGAAAAGAAATAAAAGGTCAACTATCAGCATTTTCTTCTTTTTTTTCTTTTTTTGATATTAGATATCAGATGTCAACCTTTTGCCATTTTAGTTTACTGGCACATGACACGCATTGTGACACCATCTCTTCCACCCCGAGGTGTAAGAGACCTCACTTCTCTCACTCCAATTAGAATAGAAATGGTATAAATACCTAAGACACAAATGGTTGCACAGTGCAGCCTGAAAGATGGAGGTAAAATTTGAAAAACCTTTGGAAGTTAATACTGGATTGAAATCCGACTTCTGTGAAGTTAAGAATGGGTAGACTTAGGCTATCACTTATGGAATAAAGCACTCTTTCCAAGTGTATTATCAGAGCCTTTTATTCAGAGTATCATTGGATTCTGGAACTGGATGCTGAATCTTTCCCTTTTAACATTGATTTGCACCCTGGCTCAAGCCTGGTCAACAACAAAGTTCAAACATATATGAAATACCATACATTGTCTCACTTAGATCCAGCTAATGTTAAAGATCAATACAAACCTAATATTGGCAAATTGAGTGCTTTGGACATAACCTGTCCTCCCTTTTTCCACAAAAGCATCATCAGATGCTGGTACTATTTGTTGGATCATTGCTTTTCCATGATGCTTCTTTGCTTGTACCTTAGGAGTCGGGACACAACTGGCATCAGAAAGAGACCCCTCATGTAACAATCCATAAGTATTTAGGTATGATTGTCTTATTGTCAGAAACAAGTAATATTGGGTGCAAAGTTGTAAACTCTAAATGATCTCCCCCATGTTTATAATGTATATTATGTGGTACATGAAGAAGGAAAACTTGTGATTTCCTATTAAGGCATAATCTGTGATGAAGATGCTTGTCAGGAGCTGGAAAAGTTGTAGTTTTCCACTTAGGTGTAAAGTGAAATGGATTATTTCCTTAGCATACCATTCTTACAAATACATTCTCCAATAGTATGCATCATGCATGTTGCATAAATCATACGATAGCAGGATTTGTATGTCATATTTTTTCCTGAGTCATATAACCTGTGTTACCAGATATGTCACCTCTGTGTAGGATCCACAGATCCAATCCGGATCCGGATTCGCCAAGATCCACCGAAGATTCAACATGGAAGAGAATCCCCTGGAGAAGGAAACGGATCTTGAGCCCATAAAACAGATCCTGTGGAAAATGAGACAGATCCTGAAATTCGAAACAGATCCCAAAACTTCAAGTGCTTTTTTGACCCACCAAATCCACAAAAAAAAAATATATATATTTTAATAAAATAAAAACTTCCAAAACCCTAAACTCCTAAAGGCTGAAACCCTAAACCCCATTCCTAGTCAAGGTCTGATCTACCTTTATGTCGAGACCTGCTCTGGAGGTCTGATCTATCAAGGTCTGCTCTCAAGGTTTGATCTATCATTATGGGCAAGGTCTTCTGTCAATGTCTGATCTATCCTTATGTGCTAGATTGTTGCTCACTTCACCGACACTGTTATTTAGTCTTCATGTAGCCTTCAAGAAAACCACTTTATTCACCGATGATATCAACCCGTGGATGTGGCTCACGAAAACACTCTTATGACCTGCTATATGCTCATGCTGAAATTGTCTTTGAAACTATCAATAACCAATGAAGGTCATAACTTATCAAATTATCACTTATCAGTTATGGTGCATGGATGGCTAATATTAATATGCTTGAGAACTCTCTTTTTTGGTTTTGGTTATAACCAATATTTCTACTCTTGTGATTCCTGAATGGTTTTGATTCTTAACTCTATTTTTTTATTTATTATATAAAAAAAATTATATTTTTTTGTACTTGTCATTTCCCTGCCATATCCAGATCCTGGCTTTTCAAAAATCTGGTGGATCCGTATCCATATCCTGGTAACTTAGCATGTAACATAAGCTTGAGGCTCTTGAATATGGCCCGTAGGGTGGTCACACCATCATATGTGTACCTAATGGTATATGTTACCAGGAGTTGTATAAGTCATAGTTTATTTACTGTATAACCTGCAATGAGCACTACATACTGACTTTCAAAGCATATACTCAGCTTGATTTTAAAAAGTATTGTACTTTGTCATTCTAAGTTGACATGTTAATGACAACTAGCAAAAGATCCATCTTAACCCCAGACCTATTAAGCATCACAAGGGATCAAAAACTCGAGACATAATCCTCCATGTTTTTTTTATCTCTTACACATTTACCAGATCCAAGGCTAAGATGTCTCTGTGTTAATTTATTTATTGATGTTGTTTAATTATGTCGGTGCTTTCTTAGATTTGGTTTTTTGACATCTTTTATAATTAAGAGAAATAAAAAGCTGGTTGTTTTTTAAATTTTTACTATTTGGCATTACAAGCACACACATTAAGAAAGTGTTAAGCACCTCTCTTCTCTTGGTGCATCAACAGAGTGTTATCTTAATAACTTGCACACCAAACTATAGTGTCCAATACACAGTTTTCAGCACATCCTTTTACTATGATCCATGTTAACCACATAAAATATTAGTTTACACAAATGCCATTGTCGATTTCAAGACCAAACAGTACTTTCACTATCATCCAAGATTTAATTTACTACTTCATTTCATGCCCCAAAACTATTATGGAATGACCCTGCAACAGGAATTAAAAGCATTCATTGAGTGAATTTCCCATGGCCCTACTTTGTTAAACAGTACTAGCAACAAACAAAGTAGCTCAGGGCACAATCCTGAGCCCTGGCTATACTAAAAATCAATCTCCTAAACAGTTGAGAGAGAAAAGAAAAAAAGTGCAATCGCCCAGCAAGTGCAAAAGGATTTACCATTCATACTTTCAAGAGCAGTTAACAGTGAATAATAGAAAATGCTTCGCCTCCAGAAAGTACTTTAGTATTGATACTTTTTCAAGAGCACTTATAACCAGAAAATGTTTTTCCCTATTTTGGGCCAGAAATAGACAGTAAATGAATGCAAGTCTTTAGGACACAGTTTAGTATCAATAGTTTGACAATCATTGAAAACATGGCACTGGAAAAATACACTAGAGGTACACAATGATTAGAAAACCTTTGTTATCACATTACAAATGTATACAATTTCTATTTACAGAGATTCACATAAGCTTGAAATCCTGTAAACATTGCATCAACATACTCAAGGAAAACATCAACCTTTTAACATCGATTCCTATGGCTGATTATGCTTGGTGAAAATTCAGTTATCATGCAACAACATCATAGCACAAAAGCTGTGGAGTGGAAACTAGTGTAAGTTAGTTCCTGTTAAAATATGGTTCAAACTTCCCTAACGTTCTTAACAAGCAAATCGTTTCTAATCCGTTTTATGAATTTTAATTCTGTAATAAAGACCACTGTAGTCATCGTATTCCTCAACAAAAAGTTAGATCAAATTTACAAAACCTGTAAAGGCAAAACAGTACATATACTAGTTACAGGCAAATGTAGGGCAAAAATTTAATCTAATTAAGTTCAGTGACTAAAATTCTTATGTAACAGAAGCCTACAATAAGGATATGAAGCCTACAATAAGGATATGTTGAGAGAAAGAAACTAAGATATGCCCAAATCCCCATTGTAAAGGCACCCAAAAATCAAGGCATGTCCTCTTATATGCAATCCCTCCTTGGTTTCCCGAATTTTCTGCCATCACCAGCCTTACGTTTCCGAGACACGGTAAAACCCTAGGTGCCCCGTTGAGAAGAGCAAAACCCTCGCGTGCACGTTTAAAAGAGAGATTCCCGATTAAGTCGAGCACCCTACTACAAAACCCTAAATTTTTCATTACAATCCCCGTTGCGGCATACCCACATCCAACATGCATGTGAAATATACTTGAACTTTTAACCCTGGGCCACTAACTAAACTGAAGAAAGCACTAACTCCAGCAACCTAACAATGCGCTATCACAGAAAATTAACTCGAACCCATGACAAATAAATCCGAACCAAGTGAAAATACTCTAACAACAAATTAGCCGCTAGCCCGACAAAATTTAACCCTTAATAAAACTGTTCAGACGACATAGCCCAAACAATCTCACACAGAATAAATGCGAAACCCTAATGTCCAATAAAAAGGGAGAAAATAAATGACTTACAGTATCCGTGGGCTGCACCTCGATATCGAAGTGGTTACCCTTCAAGGTTTTGACGGAAACCTTCATCCTGACGCCCGAATTGAGTCTCTACAGGCCTCCGAAATGTTAAATCCCTCCGCACAGCAGGCAAAACGAGACACAATATCCCTTGCACTGCCCACGAAACCAACACAAAATAAAAACCGAAAGAAAAAAGGAAAAAATATACAGAGAGAGGGCCCGGGCCGTTAACTGACGGAAAGTAACCTCAGGCTGTGGTTTACGCGGGGTAAGTAGGCGGAGAGTGGTTGAGAATGCGATCTGGTTTTGTATAGTGGGCGGATCTCAGTTCAAGGACGCTCTGCGATGCAATAAACTTCATTAACCGAGACCGCAGCTGACGTCGGGGGTTTTAACCGGATTGTTGACGTGTTTGGAGGTGGGTTCCGGTGGGGAAGAGCAAAAGGTTAATCGCCGTGACGGGGAGACTGCCAACTTTTCCTGCGAGGAAAGATCCTTGCTTTTCTTACATTTCCCTTTTTCTTTTTAATCAAGTGCTCCCCTTATTTTAGTTTAATATTTTTTTGTCATGTGGCTTTTACTTTGTGCAAGGTAGATCTTTCCTTATCTTCGTGGGATAAAGATGATGCAAATTAATGGGCTTTTACTTCTCATCTCTTCCATGAATTGCTTTTACTTCTCATCTCTTCCATGAATTGCTTTTACTTCTCACATTCAAGGAGAGGAATGTGATTTACTTTATCTCATGGTGGAGGATGATCGTGATTCAATGGTTCAGATTTATTTTGGATTGAAACTTCTAGATTATTAACAACAACATTTGCACTTGAAATAAGTAACGGTTGATGTTCATCACAATCAATGGCTCTGATTCATTTCGAGACTAAAGATGATAGCTTGATAACCAAGAGATTTGCACCCAAAATAGCGAATGGTGGAGGAGGATTTGATATGACAATCTACCCCCACATGGAGTGTCAGGGACACATTCAAAGTGTCAGTGGGCCCTCGACCACCCCCTCCACCTGGCCCCTCACATTGCAGACAGCTGTCAGCCGCCTCTGTCACCCACATCACCTCCCTATGCGATTTAAGGTCTCCCGCCCCTGTCTTTTCCCGGCACTCGAGTGGTTTCATCCTAGCATTCGACTCATGCTCCTGCACTCACGTCACACGTTTGATCCTCCTGTCCTTCGCATGTTTGATCTTGTCAATTATGGGTGCATCCTCTACTTATGGCCCCTGGCTTTTGATGCCTTTGTTAGTTGTGTCCATCTCTGGCTTCCTTGGTACTTCTCTTTGGTTGTTTGTGTCTGTTGTCCCCCGCTTCCATTCACGTTTTCTCTGCTCCACCCTATGGTAGATGCTTTCACCACCTCCCTGCTCTCGCATCTCGCGTTATGATTTCCATGTTCCTTTGATATGGCAAGAGGAAGCTCCTCCCGCCGAGGTCGTGGTGGCACCTTGCACAGACCCATAACTCGGTCGGGCTTCTGCCTGGTGGACATGGTCGAAAGCTCAGCTGACACCTACCATTTTTTCACCCCTACGGAAATTCAAACAGAGATGGACCTGGTCGAGGCAAATGTTCATGTCCTGAGGAGATTCATCCCTGATGAAAAGGTTAGGGAGACCACCAGCCCGTGGGTTACTGATACTGGCACCATCCGAGGGCGGACCTCGTAGTATTTGAAAACAGTGGATATTTACTGGCATCTGAAGACTATGATGGGTCGGGTTCTGTTGGACCATCATGAAGCTCGCCAAGAAGTTCTCATGCAACTCGACGATGTGCAGCTCTAGGTCAAGTTGGTCGACCACAAGTTGAACCTGATTGCAGACAAGTTGGTTGGTATGGACTTGTCCAATCCAGACTATGCCCAGCTCCAAGTTCCAGCAGTAGAAGGCAGAACCATTAGCTAAGTTTTTTATGTTGTTCCATCTGTGTTTTTTGTTAAATTACATGAGAGATCTGGGTTTACCACCTCCTTATAGTATATTATATAAGAAGAATAGGACAGACAGTGGAACTAGAAGCTGTATTTGTTTCAGTTTATCAGTTACAAGCATTAGACATATCAAGCGAACTCAGAATGACAATGTTATGTTTTATTGTTGGTATGGTTTCCCTGCGGGCAGTCCAGTAGTAAAAATTTGTATATTATCTTCTCATTAGTAATATAAAGACTTGGGATTATTGACAAAAAAAAAGATAGGACAATCTAAATTCATTTCAGGCCTAAAGGATGGTATTCATGTCAGGGGGTGTCCTATGGAAGAGTCACCTGACCTTCCTCTATAAAAAAATATTTTTGGTAGAGCAAGCCTACCTCATGTGCCTTGGACAATGCCTCCATGGTCTTTACTTATTTTCTTGGGGCACTTAACCATAAATGGTGGGCTTATCATCTATTTGTTTTACCAACATGGATTCCTAAAAGATTAGAAATTTGTCAATATCCATGCAAGTTCTTTTGAAACTAAGATAATGACAATAATTAAAACTCTTTGGGTAGCTTGTAACTCTAAGTGTTATGTTGTGTAGTACTTGAATAAAAACCCAACTCAATGGAATAGATTCATGCGCTTTCCAAGATCTAATTCAAAGGAAAACTAACTTGTCCCCTCCTTAATTATTCTTTCAATTGGAATTCAGCAACGATAACCGTTGAGTTATGGCTCTCCATATAGTCTCATTTCCACAATGACCTTGTAAACAAATCCAACACAAAACTAATAGCAATATATATGTGGCTCTAACACTTGGTAAAAGGTGAAACTGTTAATAATAATGCCAACTTATGAGCCAAACAATAACAAACCAAAAAACTAGTTGAAAGAGACAAGCTCTGAAAGTAAGAAAACAATTTGGCAATGTTGTGTATGACAAAAGGCATTGCCAATGGTTGATGTGAAGTGATTAACATGCATTTAATGTTTAATTAAATCAGTCTAGGGTTGTCTACAACCAACCTTCCAACACACGGTGAAGGGAGAAAGAGACTCGTGATTTTTCTAAGTACTAGGCAACCAAAACAAACCATACTACCAACATATGGATCACCATGGGCTTGCAACGTGGACAACACCTCCAAAAGGGTCATATGGCCGCAATAGATTGTGGGAACAACATGCAAGTTGCCCATTAGCTTGACCTTCTTCAAGGACACAAAATTCATTGGAATTTGGTGACAGGAATAGAAACTCATCTAAAAATTTGCAACAATTAGTTTATAACAGCCCTTGATCTTAAATTTGTAATGGAACGGACGGATATGGTATTAGAGTTGTTGGCACTGACAAAGTAATAAGGAAAATCGTGGGTTTCTGACTAAGAACCAACATAAATGCTTTGCAATTCTTCACCTTAACGATTCACTTAACTAAGAACAACCTATTTTTTTTTTACGGGTTACATTGCTCGAGGAAAACCCTTGAGTACTTCCCCTCATTGGTAAAAGGTGAAACCGTTAATAATAATGCCAACTCATTAGCCAAACAATAATAAACCAAAAAACTATTTGAAAGAGACAAGCTCCCTAAGTAAGAAAACAATCTAGTAATGTTGTGCATGAAAAAAGGCGTTGCCAATGGTTGATGTGAAGCGATGAACATGCATTTAATGTTTAATTAAATCACTCTAAGGTTGTTTACAACCAACCTTCCAACACACGGTGAAGGGAGAAAGAGACTCGTGATTTTTCTAAGTATTAGGCAGCGAAAACAAACCATATGACCAACATATGGATTACCATGGGCTTGCAACATGGGCAGCACCTCCAGAAGGGCCATATGGCCTTAATAGATTGTGGGAACAACATGCAGGTTACCCATGAGCTTGACCTTCTCCAAGGACACAAAATTCATTGGAATTTGGTGACAGGAATAGAAACTCATGTAAAAAATTGCAACAGTCAGTTTATAGCAGCCCTTGATCTCAAATTTGGAATGGAACAGACGGATATGGTATTAGAGTTGTTTGCATTGACAAAGTAATATGGAAAATCGTGGGTTTCTAACTAAGAACCAACATAAATGCTTTGCAATTCTTCACCTTAGTGATTCACTTAACTAAAAACAACCTATTTGTTGTTACAGGTTACATTGCTCGAGGAAAACCCTCAAGTACTTCCCCTCATTTCAAGGATGGTACCTAGGGTAAACCCTAGGATCTACAAGGAAAGAGGCTAATCAACAACAAGGCTCAAAGCCATTACAACAAGATACTTGTTAAAATCTCAACATGTCTCTCGTGGGAATTGAACTTGGGTTGATAGGATAACAATCATTCCTCCCAAGCACCCAAGTTAAACCCAATTGATTAACTAAGAACAATGTATTAACACAAATAATAGCAACAATGATTTCACACACAAAACCATCCATCACAATTACAAAGAAATCTCTAAACAATTCAAGGCATTGTGGACACCACATTTACCTTACAAACCCAAATGGGAAAACCAAAATCAATTGGCTTTGGTTGGGCTCTTTATTTCTCAACAATGTGCAAGGTACAATACCCGCGGGTTCTCTAGTCCATTCTTAGTTTTCACATGGGAATTTGGGTAGCAATTCCTCTTAGTCTCAACCAAAGAACCCCTATTCCTTTGTGATGCAAGAGTAAATAGAAGAATATCTCAATTAGGGTTGAAGCCCAAATGCCACACATCCCCGACTCTTTAGTTTTCTCCAAGTCCAATGTGCTTCTCCTCTTCTTCTTTTTTTCAAATACATTTGAGGAATTGGAGTGAACCTGGTATATAAATATATTCTATTATTTAATTCATGACCATTATATTGATGCATGACCCTCATTGTATACAAATAGGGTTTAAGAGTCGTAGCTCTTCATATGGCCACTATATACTTTGGACTATAACAACTTATTGATTATTCATCTACATCTAATCCTATTTAAGTATACTACAAGTTATCCCCTCTTGAAATGCTTCGTCCTCACAACATGGATAAATTGAGCGTTGTGAATTGAATATTTTTTTCTTTTTCTTTTTCTTTATTTTTTCTTTTTTCTTTTTACTATCGATAGGTTCCTCCGCCTGGTAAAGCACTCATTTTAATTTTTTTTCTCAATAGGTTCCTCTACTTTTTTGTTTGTTTGTTTGTTAGTTTGTTCGTGACATGTGGAACTAACCTATGGCTAAGAAACCGCGACTCAGGGGCATCTTAGCCATCAAAATCACCCAGGGATCGCACCCGGCCTGAGCCACACCAACCCTTAACATGGCTGGATTTTTTGTCCCCACAGGTTTTGAACCGATGACTTTAACATCACGGAGTGCCTTAACAACACACTCTGTCACCGACTGTCCTACACCTTGGGGACAATCAATAGGTTCCTCCACTTAGTAAAGCACTCTTTGTCATATAATGAGTAAGGATATCTTAGGTCTTTGAATGGCCAAGCATCGACATGTTCAGCCATAGCCTTAAATAAAGACTGCATAAAGGCATGGAGGACCTAGTGATTTGTCAGGCCCTTGGATGGGATATTCAATAAACAAAAACACAAGTAACCCCATTGATCTAGTGTCCAACTTACCTCCTTTGGACGAGGAATGTCCTCAACCTTGATGGGCTTTCTGGGAATGTTTGTTTCTTTCTTTTGAATGTCAATGCCTGAGTAGACAATGTGGCAATTAGAAAGTTCCCTCGTCTTTTTCGTCTAATGTCTACCACTATTTTACCTTATCCTTTAAGTGCTTAATCTCAATGTGTGTCTAACCGTTAGTTACTGTCGAGAACACTTGACTCTTTTTGTTTGGTGTCATTCTATTTTAACTGTAAGTTTGGTAGTTACTCTACCAAGAATCTCTATTCTAAGAGAAAATGGAGTGATTTCAAAGAGCATTAACTTCTCTACATCACCCTGAAGAACACCACCTTTTATGGCGACACCCATTGCCACTACATCGTCTAGAATAATGCCTTTGATTGGATCCTTACCAAACAATTCACCAATTAATTGTCAAGCCTTCAACACTCTGGTCATTCTCCCCACCAATAATACTTCATCTAACTCCAAAGGAGTCACACCAATAGCCTTCATGCAATCCTTACAAGGTTGCTTTATTCTTTTTATCAAATGACTGACAATAATTTCAAATTTTGATCGAGTCAATGGAATATTTAAATGTTTTTCACAAGAGGCATATATTGTGATGAAAGGCGGATTAATATATTTCAAAGTGGTCGAAGAAAGCTCTATATTATCTCCCTCAACGACTTCTCGCAACCTCTGCACAACAAGCATATCTTTTGATAAATTGATACCTTTAGTTTTTTTGAACTCGTCCATTAAATATTGCAATAGTGCATTATCAAAATCCTCACCACCCAAGAAAGTATCACCATTTGTAGCCTTAACCTCAAACACATTATTTGATATGTCAAGGATAGACATGTCAAATGCTTTTCCATCAAAATGAAAAACAACCACCAACCCTTCATTATTATTCATCACATATGATATGCTTTGTCCTCACAGTATGGATAAACTAAGCATTGTGAATTAAATTCTTTTTTCTTTTTCTTTTTCTTTTTCTTTTTTCTTTTTTGTTTATTTTTTCTTTTTTCTTTTCTCTTTTTACTATCGATAGGTTCCTTCGCCTGGTAAAGCACTCATTGTTTTCTTTTTGTCAATAGGTTCCTCCACTCAGTAAAGCACTCTTTGTCATATAATGAGTAAGGATCTCTTAGGTCTTTGAATGGCCAAGCATCGACATGTTCGACCATAGCCTTAAATAGAGATTGCATGAAGGCATGGAGTGTAAGAACCTAATTGAATTAAGCCTAATAAATGTTGAAACAATGTAACTGCAAAGAGTATTCTTATTATTATTGTTATTTTATTCATAGGATTAATCCCCATTGTAGATTAATCATGTCGGTAATTGTATTAGGACCAAATCCCCTTTTGCGGATTGGTCAACGGACAATTGTAATAGGCAGAATAAGAAGTCAGCCCCAACAGTTATTATTGAGACCCATCAATAAATTAAAGGTGGGTTTACCCACCCAGAGTGAGAGGTCGGCCCTACCAGTAAAGACCCTTCACACGTGCCAGTCTTGTATATATAGAGAGGCTAGCGCCTCACTTTATCACACAACTCACTTTCTCATTCTTAAGAGGCAAGCTACAACTTACCAATTGGAGAGAGGGAGAAGAGAGGCACATCTTTTGGAGAGGACTATCTGTATTGGTTTGAGTTATCTCTTGACATTGTATCGACAATTTATGATAAGGAAGTTGTTGTTGGGTTTTCTTCCCCTAGAGGGTTTCCCAGGATAAATGTTGTGTCTCTTGTGAATGTGTATTTCTCAGTGATCTTGTTCTTATGATGCTCTTATCTATTGAAATGTAAAGAACTATAATAATGGCATAAACATTAACATGGTATCAGAGCCAACCTGAAAGAAACATATTTCGCAAGAGAAAAACGTCACTGTTGCAGTACCTGCAAATTAGGGTTTTTCAAAAGTGAAGCTTTTCAGCTCCAACACCACCTAGAAAGTTGCGCCCTCCCCCAATGATCATTTTGCCACTTAGAGCGCACCTTTTCAATGGCTAGATCTCCCGGAAAGTGAAACCCTAGTTTCACAAAGTACCAGAAAACCAGAGTACCATAAGTACCATAAGTACCAGAGTACCAGAAGTACCAGAAAACCAGAAGCACCAGTCCAGAAATCCATAGATCAAGTTTGAGGGGGTAAAAGTTGGATTTTCGAAATTCTGACTGCACCAGTTAACTCGCCTCAGCTCAGCGCATCTATCCCCTAGATCAGAATTTCAAAATTCGAAGTTTGAAAAATTAGGGTTTCCTCATAAAACCCTAAGTTGCAGTTGCAGTTGCAGTCTCAGAACCAGTTGCAGTTGCAGCCGTAGAACCAGTTGCAATCACCCTTGAAGTTTTTGGTAATGATTATCGCTGCTACCAGATGGAGCCACAACCTACAAATGTTATCCGAGGTATGTACTCACATGTGTTTAATGGTTAAACCCTAAAGAGTATTTGCAAGAGAAGGGATCTCTTTCCATAGATCCAGAAGGATCTCAAGATCCAACACATTCAGAGGAATGATGCAACCCAGGTGTGATTATTCTAATATGCATCTATTTGTTATGAAATTATCTTTATCAGTGTTGCATGTTGAAGCTATGATCAAATTATTAGAAGAATTAAAAGTTGATCATAGAGCTTATCCTCTAACCTAACCTTCTGTCAAGATAGCGTATTGTCTTAGTACAACAGACAGGTTGAAGAAAGCACTCGTCACTTGAGTGAAGGAGACCTGGAAGAAAAGCAAGCACTCACTCTTGAGGACAAGGCTCCAGGTTTGATTAATCAAGATTCAAAGGTACACATGACAAGTTGATGACTATAGTTGAGATAACAATCTTTGTAAAGTATTATACCTAATAGCATGTGAGAATATAGAGGTATATGCTTTGCCTGATACAACTAACATCTCCTCTAGAAGAAACCTTGTGTGTTAGTTTCAGATTGCCATGGAAGAATGCTTGGTCACAACACTATGAGAGTGTTGACCTCATTTCGTATT
>ML781490.1:815994-861640 GCA_009831015.1 Picea engelmannii
TCCATATTTACTTCTTATCAACCATGAAAAAACAATAATGATTCATATTTACATCAAACACTATTGGGTCCATTACCCAAACCTTTGTGCTACGGGTCTTTCTTCAAGGGTTGACATCAATGACAACCAACCTTAATCAACATCCTCCACTACATTGCCAGCAATAGAGTGGTTGTTGATGTGAGGGAGACATTGGTTAGGAAAAGGCTCTATACAGGACTTCAAGGCTAAGAGACCCTCGTTCGATAAACTCTACCCATGCATGTTTCTTGGAAGGAACACATTGCATCTCTAGTGTACCTTCTTGATTATTATAGACTTGTATGTCTTCTGCAACATCAACTTTATCATCTTCATCATTTTTTTATCATGGTCATTTTATCTTTACCAAATGTATTTGTCTTGTGCATTTTTTGGTAATCGTTATCATCATGGTATTCATTCCTCTCTTACAATTTTTCTTTCCTTGGACTCTACCTTTTGAGGCCATTTTGCTAGATTTCTTGTTGTCCTTTATGAGTTACTCCTTCCTTTCATTGCAAAATTATGTCTTCCTTTAATTCCTCAAGAGCATGTGGTGTAAAGTCTTCGACGATTGGGAGAACCCGATGGTCCTCTTCTCCATCCAACATGGAGGTCTCGAACAACCTTAGATACTCCACAATCACCACTAAACTAGTCTACATATACAAAGGAAGTCTCATTCTGAAGGCATTCTTGTTCACTTGCACAATGATGTCAAAAAGTCCATGTCTAAGGGGGTTGAGTTTCTTTTTTTCTCTTTACAAATGCTCCTTGAGGAGGTACAACGACACATTATCTCTAACATCAAACTTATTATCTTCATTGTGCTAGGCATGTTTGCCTTTATACTTCTTTGGCTTTGATCAAGTTGCTCCTATACCTTTAGATGTTTATGCATGATCTTGTCCATAAATGTGCTTTCCTTCTTCTCATCTCCTTACAACTCTGCTTCATCCTTCTGTTTGTTGATATTATGGTAGTTGTGGGAGGTATTAACCTCCATGTGTAACCTTTGGCTAGAATAGAATATTCCGGAAGCAAGAGAAACCCTAAACAAATATGTAAAAACCCTAGAAGACAAGTCGGCTCAGTAGAATAAATTATATTAAAGTATTACCCTCCAGAAAGAGAAGTCAGCCTAGATAGGTGACAAGGAGCACTATAAATAGGAGGCGCTTGAGCTCATTTGTACTCACTCACTTCACTCACTCTCTCAAGCATAGTGCAAGTTTGGAGTTGCAGTTGGAAGAATGGAAGGTGGATCTTCTAGGGTGATTCTTGGTCTCTCTCTCCAGCGTTATCTAGCCTAAGATATGCGGGCTACCTTCTAGTATCTCTTGGTGGTACTCTTGGTGACATACTTTGGTGGTTCTCTGATATTCTTGGTGGTATTCTTGGTAAGTGTAACTGCAACTGTTGCAGTTGAGTATTGTTCTTGTTATTTGGTTTTGGGACTTTCTGTCTCATGTGCTATCTTTGGAGAAAGGTGCGCTCTCTTGACCATTTGTTGGTTCTAGTGTTGCTTTCAGAATCATTCTATTTGTCAAAGGCTAAGGTGCTCGGTGGTGGTTGTGTGCCTATGGTTGGGTGACAATATTATGATATTGTCTATGGTAAAACGAGAACATCAATATTTTAATAGGTTATGGGCCCACACTACCTTTAAAACAGTCTAACCACTGGAAGGTAGAGTGGGAGTTCTTTATAAAGCTCGTTGTAGCACCAGTTGCAACTACAACTAGGGTTTCTGATTTTGCAGTTGTAATAAACCCTAATCTTATTCTTTGGGCACCTTAAGTGAAGTGTTGGAGCTAATTTATGGATACTCTAGTGCGCCCTATCCTAGCGCACCTTCTGGTGTCCTCAACCAACAAAAACGTCAAGTTTAAGTTATTGGTTAAAGTCAAAGTCAAAAGTCGACTGGTCAAAGTCAAAGTCAAAGGTTGACTTTTGGTCAAAGTTGAAATTTCATGGTTTCTAGCTTGCTCTAATCATTGAATCTTTTTTATTTAGTTTCTAACCTCTTCTTTTCAAGATGGTGTCTAGTTTCATATTAGAAGACAAGTTGAACGATGCTGCAAATTTCAAAGTTATGCACTTATATATGCTTTTCATGTTATATCATCCAACAAAGCATGAGTATGTTTTGTAGGGAATGTACAAGGGACCTTGTCCAAGCAGTGATCTTGGATTCAATGCATTAAGAGGAACAAGCAGTTGAGGCTCCAAGTTCCAGGTTTGATTGATCAAATTGTTAAGTTTCAATTTGCACATATCAAGTTTGATAGTTGCTATAGTACAAGTAAACACTATAGTTGTGACAACAATCTTTGAAAGGTTTTATTACTGTTTGGTATACTTGTTTGCATGTAAGTACTATTGATATAGATGCTTATTGCACTTGTTTGCAAAATGAACTAACTTCTCCTCTAGGAGATATCTCTTTTTTTGCTCCTAGGCAGGTCACCTTGGTAACTCTATGATGACTACCATGTTACCATAGATATGTTCTTATGAAAATGTTATTGGAAATACTTTTTCTCTTTTTGTTATTGCTCTGGGCAGGTCACTGGTGATAGCTTTGAGAAGGAGATATAGTGATAGTTGCAAACATGGAGCAGATGACTCCATCAAGTGGTGAGGCATGTACCAATTCTAAAGGAAGCGTGTAAAGCAAAAAGGAGTTTTGGACATCGTTCACTTAGATATGTGTGGAGTAATTCCAACCTCCTCACTAAGTGGAAGATAAATATCTTGAGGTTCTATAATGAAGGAAAGTACACCTTCAAAGATCTCATTGCCTCTTTATAAAACAATCGGGATTAGGAGGGAGCTAATTGTCCCACGTTCCTCAACAGAATGGTGTGGCAAAAAGAAAGAATTGATCCATTGAAGAATCTATTAAGGAAATGATGAATGACCATAATCTATCCATGTTTCTATGGGGAGAAGCAATTATGACAGTCGTATATGTTCAGAATAGAAGTCCTCCTCGTATATTGAATAACATGACTCCAAAAGAAGCTTTCTCTGGAAAGAAGCCAAGTGTTGAACACTTGAGGATCTTTGGTTGTCATGTCTATATTCATGTTCCCAAGGACAAAAGAAAGAAGTTGTAACCTTTAGGAAAGAAGGGCATATTCGTTGGATATAGTGAGTCATCAAAAGCTTGCAGAATCTATGTCCCAAGTCAACAGAAGGTTGAAATTAGCAAGGACATGACTTTTGATGAGAAGGTTGCCTTCAAGAAATCCATAGAAGATTCTGTGGATTCTGACGATGAAGAAGAACATGAAGGTCCCAAGGAAAAAACTACATGTTCTCCAGAACATCCCAATGAAGATCCGAAACAACCAATTGAATCTGTGAAACCAATTATTGTGCCTTAGACCAGAAAGAAGCTGAAAGACATAAAGCTCCTAGTGGCACCTTTAGGGAGAGCAAGAGGCCCAAAATATTTTCTAGTTATGTGGCACCCATGACAAGTCTTGTCAATGCAAAACCTTCCACCTTTAAAGAAACAGTCAAGAAGAAAGAATGGAAGGAAGCTATGACGAAAGAATATCAACCCATCATGATGTATGGGAAATTGTGCCTAGACCTGAAGGTAAGTCTGTAAATGGGTTTACAAGATACAACATAGTAGATGGGAGTATCGATAAATATAAGGCAAGAGGATTATCCCAGAAGGAAGGATAAGACTATGATGAGACGTTTGCTCCAGTTTCCAGATATACCTCTATCAGAGCCATCATATCTCTTACAACATCCATGGGTTGGAGTTTACATCAGATGGATGTAAAGACCATTTTTTCTCAACAGAGTAATTGAGGAAGAAGTATACATAGAGCAACCTCAAGGTTTTGAGGTACACCCGAGAGAAACCCATGTATGCATATTAAAAAAGGCCTTGTATGGACTCAAGCAAGATCCAAGAGTTTGGTACACACAAATTGACAGTTACTTGACAAGACTTGGATTTTTTGAGAGCTATGTTGATCCAACCCTTTATTACAAGATTGTGAATGATGCACCTATGATCCTACTGCTATATGTTGATGATTTGTTTCTGACAGGTGCATAGCCTCTCGTTATTTAGTTTAAGAGGGATCTAGCCTCTAAATTCGATATGAAGGATCTTGGTCTCATGCATTATTATTTTAGGCTAGAAGTACGGCAGAAGCGTGGTGAAATCTTCCTGTGGCAAGGGAAGTATGTTGTAAAGATCCTTCAAAAGTTTGTGATGATGGATTGAAAATCCATGACAACTCCCATGGTGACAGATCTGAGGAAGTTGGCAGACTTTGATTCTGATCCAGTAGATTTGTCCTTGTACCAACAATTGATTGGCTCATTGTTGTATTTGGTTAATATTTGGCTGAACATTTGCTTTGTTGTGAATATATTGAGCCAGTTCTAGGTGGAACCTAGACATGAACATTGTATAGCTGCAAAGTACATTTTGAGATATCTTTGTGGGACGCTAAACTATGGTTTGAGATATGCCTCAAACAGTGACGTACAATTGCATGGATTTGTTGATTCTGATTGGGTAGGGAGTGCAGATGACAGAAATAGTACTTATGGTATATGCTTAAGTTTGGGATATGATATGATATCATGGGCTAGCAGAAAACATAAGTCTGTTGCACTCAGTACTACAAAAGCATAATATATTACAACTGGTGATGCTTGGACAAAAGCAGTATGGCTCCATAAGTTAGTTTTAGACTATCTGATCAGGTGTTGGATTCGACTGTGATATATTGTGATAATCAGAGTTATAAGAAGCTTCAGAGAACCCCGTGTTCCATGACAGGTTGAAGCACATTGAAACAAAGTACTATTTTATCCGTGATAAAGTCCAGAAGAGAGAAGCGATTCTTCAGTACATCTCCATCAATGAGCAGACGACTGATATTTTGACAAAGCCTATGTCCAAGATAAAGTTTACATACTTGAGGGACGGGTTGGGACTTATGGAGTTTGCTCCCTTGGTTGAGAGGGAGTGTTGATTTGTATCATGCTAGTACATCTTAGATATGATGCCTCAACATCATGCTAGTACAACTTAGATATGATACAAATGTCTTGAGACACATCATGCTAGTACAACTTAGATATGATGCATTAGCATCATGCTAGTATAACTTAGAGATGATGCATTAGCATCATGCTAGTACAACTTAGAGATGATGCATATGCCTGAGTCACATCATGCTAGTACAACTTAGATATGATGCAGTAACATCATGTTAGTACAACTTAGAGATGATGAAGATGACTCACATCATGCCAGTACAACTTAGAGATGGTGCATTAACACCATGCTAGTACGGCTTAGAGATGATGCAAAGGCATTGATCTACATCATGCCAGTACAACTTAGATATGATGCATTCACATCATGTTAGTACAACTTAGAGATGATTGTAGATGATACTCCACATCATGCCAGTACAACTTAGATATGATGCATTCGCATCATGCCAGTACAATTTAGAGATGATACAATGGAGAGAATGGTCCTTGTATCCCATTGACGTGGTTTTTAACATCTGTCGAGACAATCATTCTTCTTGTGTCATGTGTAGTGACCAAGATAGGAAGAATGGTTCCTATATCACTCTGTTGAGTGAGTGACTTACGTGAGACACTTTGTTGAGTGTGCTAAGTCCAACACATGACTTATTCAACATCATGCTCGATTACTCACATGGAGTATGGCTTTGAGAGATGATGCAAACGATGATATGATTTGATGCCAGAAGATTGTTGTACTACATGGTGATCGCTTGTACAACTATCAATTGATTGCAGTGGAGATTGTGTGTCTCTAGATAGTAGCTATGTACTAATGTGGTGGATGTGTTCCACTGGTAGTGAATGTGTGTTACTAAATAATAGTTGTGCATTGCTAGGAGTGGTTGTGTACCATTGGATAATAGTTGTGTACTACTATGGATCAACACTGTTGTGATCTATTGGATGGCATTGTAGTAACTATGTACTACTATTGGATTGCCATGGAGACTACAAGTAGTGTTGAAAGTGTTTCTTGGGCCGGTGTGCCAACCAATAGTGTTGGAGGTGATTGCCAGCTAGATGGATAGTGATGATGATGTTCGTGACTTGATCTACGTGATCATGAGATAGCCTGTGTGGCTATGATGATGCTACCTATAGAATGGTCTACAAGACTATGTGAGTCTTTCTCATACCATGTGAAATGGATGGATGTGTTTGAGACCATTACAAATAATGCCCCCCTAACTAGGAGGGAGTGTTGATATTATGGTATTTGTGGGAGGTATTAACCTCTATGTGTAACCTGTGGCTAGAATAGAATATTCTAAAAGCAAGAGAAACCCTAAAGAGATGTGTTAAAACCCTAGAAGACAAGTTGACTCAGTAAAATAAATTATATTAAAGCATTACCCTCCAAAAAGAGAAGTCTGCCAAGACAGATGACAATGAGCACTATAAATGGAGGCACTTGAGCTCATTTGTACTCACTCACTTCACTCACTTTCTCAAGCATAAGGCAAGTTTGGAGTTGTCGCTGCAAGAATGGGAGGTGGATCTTCTGGGTGATTCTTGGTCTCTCTCTTTAGCGCTATCTAGCCTAAGATATGTGCCCTACCTTCTAGTATCTCTTGGTGGCATTATTTGGTGTTACTCTTGGTGACATTCTTTGGTGGTACTCTTGGTGACATTATTTGGTGGTACTCTTGGTGACATTCTTTGGTGGTACTCTGAAATTCTTGGTGGTATTCTTGGTAAGTGCAAGTGAAATTGTTGCAATTGAGTATTATTCTTGTTTTGTGGTTTTGGGACTTTCTGTCTGGTGCGCTATCTTTGGAGAAAGGTGCACTCTCTAGATCATCTGTTGGTTCTAGTGCTGCTTTCAGACTCATTCTATCTGTCAAAGGTTAAGGTGCTCGGGGGTGACTGTGTGCCTATGGTTGGGTGACAATATTGTGATATTGTATATGGTAAAACGAGCACATCAATATTTTAGCATTGTTGTCTATACATAATGTCAAATAATGAGGGAGGTAAATAGTTGAAGCAAGTCCCAAAAGGTGATTTGTTGGTGGAAGAATCAAGTGCTCAATTGTATGAATGTTAGAAGTACACCAATTGCTCGTCCCAAGTCCTCGGATGCTTGCTAGTGTACCCTCTCAACAATTGTACCAACATCCCACTGATAACTTCCATTTGTCCATCAGTCTAGGGATGAAATACAGTGGAACACCTTAGCTTGGTATCCATTTTCTCCCAAAGTGTTGTCCAAAATCTACCCAAGAATATGTTATCTTAATAAAATTCGATGCAACTTGGCAATCCAAAATGTACCCAAACAAGACTGAAGAATAACCTAGTTGCTTCTTGTCCATAGATTAACTTCTTACACATAATGAGCACACATATCTTATTGAAGTAGTCTACCCCAAAAAACAAGTAGTTAGGGCATTTGGGAGACATAGGAAAACCTCCAACAAAATCCATGGAGATGCTCCCCTAATGCCTACTGAGTATTGGTAGTGGTATATATAGCCCAAGATTTATGTTGCTTTGGTTGCTAGTGCTACAAATAACACAACCTCTAAAAAATCTCACCACTTGCTCCTGCATCTTTGGTCACTACACATACCTCTGCAAATCTGCCATTGTATTTGTTGCGCCAAAATGTCAACAATCCTAGAAGTGTGAGCTTCTCTCATTGACTAAAGCCTTCTACTATGCAGTATGCACAACTTGTACATCAATTCATCTTATAGGTGACCGGTCCTTGCTTCAATTGCTTGTATACTCCTCTAAAATCTTCATTTCTCTCATATTCTTCACTCAATTGTTCATGAGTGAAGGGCTCAAGCCACATAATCACTCCAACAGTTGCAATCTTCTTCAACAAGGGTCATGAAAGCATATTATCTAGCTTGTTTGTAGCTCCTTTATCGTACCAAATCAATAGGTGGAATTGTTGCAAGAATCCCAACCACTTGTGATGTCTTGTTGCATCTTGATTTGACTTTGCAAGTAAAATATGGGTTGATGATTAGTGTGTACGATGGTCTCAATCCCTGGGAGGTAGTGCTTCCACTTCTTCGTCAATTGCATAATCACATAGAGCTCTTTATCATGCATGGGGTGGTCAAGTATTGCTCCATGAAAAAACATTGAATGATAACATTGTCGGGTTATTTATATGCATAAATCTTTGGCATTAAATCATCAATCTGAGAGTTCATAAACTTCAAGGTGCAAGCACAGGAAATGTAGGAACAAAGTCTATTCTAGCCTATGTTAATCAACTAATGTTGACAAAACACAATTTGGAATGACCTATCCCCGAGTATACCAATACAAAAAGCAAAAGTGTATTCAAATCACAAAGCAATCCAAGGATATCAAAAGGAAATTTCAGACATCTTAATCTTGCATTCACAGATTTATATCAAGATGAACAAGGGCACCGCATACTATGTCCAGATGTTTGATCTACACATAAATATGTTTTCTTATGAGATCTTGTTTATTCAATCAATACTTAAGATTCCGATGTATGAGGGAATCAAAGTGCTTAAAACCTATAAGCAATAATTAGTTCATTAGCTTGAGGTTTCATTAATGGCTTGTAGTGCAAATTTTCACTTGAGGTTGAAGTGTTCATGCACCCTGAGAGATGATTAACGTGCCAAACTAAACGAGTTCTAATTATTGCATTCTAACTTTTATGAGAATGCATACCATTCAAGCTACCACCCAAATCAACCAACAAAAGAGTTCAACTCTTTTAAAATGTTACTGATCTAATATTGGAATTATTAGCTTGAAATGGAATCTATAAACTAAGGTAAACACACAAGAATAATGATGAATCTTTACACTTTCATTCATAATGAAGTATAACAAGTCTTTATGGTAGTGTTGCATGTTATATCCAGATTTTTCATCTATGTATAAACATAAATCTAATTAGATCTTGTTTTCTTAATCAATTAATGTTTTCGACTTTCTATGATGAAATCAAAATGTTAAAAACTAGTCATCGGTCCTTTGGCTCAAATCTCATCGATGGCTTGTGTCACAGTCTTTATCCTTAAAATCAAGGGTTCTTGTGCTCAAATTAATGATTGATTTAGTAGACCAAAGAATTCTAATCGTTGGATGTTAACCAAGAAATCATAAGAATGCAGTCTTGTAAAGGAGATGTAGAAAACAATGATCAAGCAAACTGAAATTAGAGGCAATGTGTTTAATCAAACACTTCCATGAACCAAAGTTAAGTTGCATAAGTATATCTCATAAAGATTAGTTACAATTCTTTGTTGATCAAATAACAAGTGTTCATTTAATCATCTACAACATTAGTTTACTTGATGCTTCAACTAGACCTTGTAGCTTGATTAAACCAGAATACAAGCACACTCAAAGGAAATTGCAAATGCAAAAATTAAAGCTAGAAGGTCTCAAGCAATGGGTTCGAATCCTATGGCCTTTTAGCTACTGCATGATTCTCTGGGTTCATATGCATTGAGATCTCTTGTTCAAACACACCCATAATTCCATTTCACACTTGAGAGAATCGAATCAAAGTCAAATACGTAAGTAAATAAAAGCAAATACAAAAAGTAAATAACAAAACAATAAAATTACAACAATGAAATGTAGAAGTACATAGATGAAATCAAATTGGTAGGGCATACCAAAGAGAGGGGGCCCTTCCTCCAGCATACGTTGCCTGATATCTACAGTACTCGGTGAAGGAAATTCACAACAAAAGCATATTTATTCCAGTATCCAAGAGAAGATACAAAGAAGATTACAACTTCAGCATAACAATGTCAAATCATTTCATTACATCATAATCTCTCTTACAATGATAATAACCTGTGTATTCCCTTGTCCTTTGAGGCATTACTTATACATAAAAAAATTGATGGGAAAGGATGGAACCAAATCCCCAAACATCAGAACTGAAAATAAAATGAAATATGAGTTTTAAGCAATTTGGGAAAACTGGCCGCAACATAAATGTGGGCAAACCCAGTTAAGGAAAACCTTTATAACTTCCCAACAGTATCTGATTTCATAAATCTTCCCGCATTATACTCAATTTGGACCATCCCCCAAAACACCCATGTTCTAGAATCTTAAGATTTGTCTGCATTGCCTCGATAGTAACAACATAAGTTAATTGTTGTTAATTTGGCACTTTTTGTCTAAAAACCCTTGACCACGACTAGAGACTTCTATGTACGACCTTGGCGCGAACCAAAGGACACACACACCATGTTGGCATCTAGATATTCAAAACCCAAGTGGTTGTTTTCCATGTGTTAGCGTCATCATTTTTTAGTTAGAGTCAGTCTTAGTCGAGTCATAGTTTGTGTGTCAAAGCATGTGAGGTCAGGTACCAAATAATGAATGAGTCGAAGTCAACAAGTGGTTGATTGGCCCTTGGAGTCGGGAAGGGATGTCAGAACCAAAACATGTGTAGGTGGTAAAGGTCTTTTCCCAAAGAGTCGGGTCCTGTTAGAGGAGAAGGTTTTACGTGCCAAAAGTCAAGGCAAATTGTTAAATAGAAGTCACGTCGACGGACGTAATAACCATCATCAACTCATTATGAAGTCAAAAAGAATGAAAAATCACTACGCTCATATCACGTATACTTTGTAGCTCTTATCAACTATACTTTACACACCCCAAAGTGTACCCGTCGCGTGGATGTGCTGTGAAAATCTTCGGCTTGCTTCAAAACCTCCAATCACCATGGATTCAGTGTCCCCTAGCATGATTTCAGCTCTCGTCTGCCCAGTTATAAATTGTGGTTGCTCTGCATGTATTATGTTCACCAACCAAGTTTATGCTCTGTCTGTAATTATTCCTGCGAGCCTCGAGCTTCTCATGGCTGGAAAGCCAATTGCCTTCGACTGCGCCACAAACTCAGGTCAAGCAAGATTACCGCTTTGGGTCCGTGCTAAATCTGTCGCGCGCAAGACAAATATGCGTTGCACCACGACAACATCTCATAACATAAGGAAAGGCACATGAAGTAGCAGAAATGTGGGGCCCGAACCTCAAAACTTGACGTTGGTAAATGAAGATCCAAACGTTAGATCATTGTTTGAACAGGTCAGATGCATGGTCTTTTGTAGGAAAATAAGAGGATTCAACGTGAAACTTGCAGAGTAGTTTGCACTCAGGTTCAACTGGTTTCGCGCAATAATTGTAGAAGTCACTTTCCAAGTAATAGAGGAAACTCTGTTAGCCGCCACAGAGATCCCTCCGTGCAGTCAAAGGTGGTCTAAAGGCATGCCTTTGGATGTGCTATGCTACAAGGAGTTCATCAAACCAGACTGTTTAAATGGGAAAGTTGAAGAGGGCGTTCCAAGTAGATATATGCAGGAGCCTTTTCGGAAGCTCTTGGGAGCGATTAGGAAATATTTCACTTGTGAAGGAAGGTTCAACATAATTAACTTGCATCACATAAGATTGTTGATGCATTTCACTGGAAGGAGACCCTTAAACCTGCCTTTCTTCTTGCACCAAAGTCTTCAAGAAATGGTAGACGACGTCCGGGCTGATACAAATCAGCCGAAGAAGAAACCATATCATGTCTCACTGATTAAATTGTTGATAGTTGAGGAGTTGAGGCGATTGGGAAACAACTCAGATTTGTTCATATTCACAGCCGGCATCCCCAGAGAACCCAAAGGGGATTCCCCTCTACTGGCGGGAAAAGTAACATCTCAATACGTGAAGGCGGAAATAAGAAGGACCACAGAAGAAGGAAAGACATTGATAGCCACATCTCCCCAACAACCGATACCCCGGAAGAGGGGAAGGCCAAGGAAGAACAAAGAGACCGGGGAGGTCCAAGTCCTGAACGAGTCGCACGCAAAGTCGACCACCGAATAATTACTCATGCACGCCATTCGGCTGGAACCTGTCGAAGGTCCAAGTAGAGAAGCCTATGATAGAAGGAAAGGATAGACACTGAAGGCACAGATGTTCGCGAACCGTCGCAACAGCTAAAGAAAGCACAACTCGCTATTGTTGAGCTGTACTAGGAGAACCGGGAACTGAGACAACAATTAGCAACGAAGACCCTCGAGGCAACAATGCCACAAGGCGGAGAGGGAAATGTGACGTGGCTCAAAAGACACCTCGGGGAAGCGTAAGATACAATAATCCAGCTGTGCGAAGCACAGAGGATGTCAGAAGAAAGAAATGCAAAGCACTTTAAGAAATGTGGACCAACACTGGAAAATGTTCGTGCGGCTCTGGCCAGCGTGCAGAAGAGGCTGAAATGGAACACAGTTTTGCAAAGGCAAGTAATGAATATGAAAAGGCGAAATTGGTCTCTTAGGAGAACGTTGTGGATGTCCAAATTGCATACAAAGACAGAAGCATGATCGACTAGCTCCATTTTTTTCTTTTCAACGTGGTGCGAATTTTATATCCCCATGTCTTGTTTTCCACTAGGGAGTAGGGACTTTGACAGATACTCGTGCGGAAAGCATACGACATGCAATGCTGGAATCCCATATATTGCAAAGGATGGGTGTACATTGGACATACGACAGTTTGAAAAGAGGCATCGTTCCCTAACTGGGGTCATCATTTTGGAAATACCTGTGACAGTCTGCAGTCACCCACCATATGTACACTCCAACAATGATTGCGCGGGAGAATCAAGGTCGTTATAATAGGTGGCAGGAGTCTGATAGAGCACTTGATCGACCAGATACCCTATCAAAGGAAAGCATTGACACATCACCCTCTAACGACGAGATCTTGTAGATGACCGAACCGTCGTGGCAAAGATAAGCGATTATGATGCAACTGAGTATAGTCGGTTTCTATCTTTAGCAAAGTTCCATACGAAGAGTCATCTAGCAGAGAATAGTCAGAGTCTAATTTCTAGGGATAGTAGTTAGAAAGCAGGGTAGCCCAAGCGACACACCTTGGTCTCTATATTCCTTCTTTTCAATGTAAGCTGGGTTGATTGGAAAAATAGTGTAGACATAGACTATTGAATGTAGCTTTCTAGCTCGATTGAAATTTAATGTAAAGGTCCTCAAACTTTGACGAAAAGATTCTAACGGTGGCAGTTTGATGTATTGTACTCTCTCTTTACGTACGTGCTTTCCTGTGTTCTTTATATTCATATATGTATTTTTTTCTAAATAGGAACGTGATTCGAATATATAATTCACCGCGCAGTGCTCTAGATTTGTTCCATTTAGACGACTGTGTTTCTTCTAAGTGAACTCCGAATTCATCCCCAGCGGTGCTCCGAGTTGCTTTAATGTGTTTTTCTCCTACCACACATTATGATTTTTAACTGAAAGAGTGTTGTTTATTTAGCTTTTATCCTCTCAAGTTCAGTCACAAAGTCATTTGTTTCTATCGTCTTCTTAAACTGGCTCCATAGCCCAAGGTCTTGCTTTTCTTTCGCCAATAGAGCCAGAAAAACATTGTATGAAAGTGCAAAATCTAGCCGACAGTTGAAAGTCATAACTTGTATACAGACGAAGTCTCAGAGAGCCCTCTCTAGGTCGGAAAGGCTAGTTTTCGGCCTCAAAGTTGGTTTGTAGGTTGCCTCTATCATTCGTTTTCTCAGCCGAACGAAGTTTACAAAGTGCTAACATTCTGGCATCATTGTCGGAGACATAATTGAATAAATTTTCCCTGGGAGAATGACTAAAGATATAGTTTTGGCCTCTGAGGGTAACAGTGGGCCAAATATCCACATTGGCTGAAACCTTTACCCTGGCGACTCCAGTGGAAGAGTCCAATAGCATGTAGTAGTGCCATTCAGAAACCTTGGCTCCAAAGACCATTTATACTAGAGCCAATCCTAACCCGAACCCTGTAGAGCCCGTGTATGACCCCAAGATACTTCTGTGTAGGGTGAGGTAGTAGGCGTAAGACCCGTTCTATTACCTAGACATAAATCTGTTTTTACCCAAGGATGGGGCACAAAGTATCGACGACCTCAATTTTGACACCCTGTTCGAACAAACTTTGTTCCGATCTAAATCAGAAATAAGCTTGGATCATACAGTCTTCGACGAGGAGAGGTTTCGATCTCTAATGCCAAATAAAATCCCACAAGCTGCAAATACCGCTCAGAAAATCCTACAAATCCCAAACCCCCCTAGAGCAGTGGCCGCCAGATTCACCCCCCTTGTTCTGGCATCCCAACTGCACGATTTTCCCTAGAACTACAACTAGAGGATCAAGCTGTATGATGCTGAGGGAAGCACATCTGCCCAAAAGCACTTAGACTGGTTCAACGATTTTGTTGATCTAGAGGAGGTGGACCATGCAGACACAAAGATGAGGTTGTTCGCGCACAGCTTTTCGGGGGAGGTTAGAAAGTGGTTCAAGGCCCTCCCAACAACAAGCATTCCCGAATTTTTCGCATTTAAGACATTGTTCATTACTAGATGGGGAGACAAAAGGAATCCTTTGCAGCTACTGACACAATACAACAATATGAAGAGAGCACCGGAGGAGACGGTGCAAGATTTCTTAGCCCGTTTCGTGAGGGTCTACAATTCAATTCCCACAGAAGTCCAGCCACCCCCTAAGGCTGCGCAACTTTGATACACCGACTCTTTTGACAGTGATTTCACCTTGCTATTGAGGGAGAGAAGATTTGTTAATTTAGACGCCATGATGAGCGATGCAATCGAAGTCAGGGTAAACTTGATGGCGTTGGGAAAGATTAAACAAAGCTTCAACAACGGCGGGAAGAAATCTCAAGGAGATGCACAACCGTTTACTTCTCGACCCTCAGAAGACAAGTTCGACTTGATGATGAAGGCAATGAAGAAGCTGATGGAAAGAATGTCCGTGGGAAACAAGCCCGCTGCCCGAGAAGAACATGACCTCTATCCCATAAATAGGAACCTTAGAAGAGGTTCGCTCCTGCAGATCAGGCAGAGGGAACAAAGAGACCAGGGCTACCAACAAATAAAGCCCCCATTCCAGAACAATTACGCGGACGAAGATTTTGATAAGATATTCCAAGATCAAATGCATTGTTGCGATGACAAGGACACTCACATTTTCTTGACGAAGGGAGAACACGATCAATACCTGAGTGAAAATGAGGATATTATGCTAGAAACTAATGACCCGCTGTCTTGGGAAACAAAGGAATTCAGGAAGGGCTATCGCAATGCCATCATACAGTTCAAAAAGCAATACAACCTCAGGAGCAGAAAGGCATCTACAGAACCCTAGCAGACGAATCCCATAAGGGAACCTTAGGTGGATGCCCCTTGCACAAGCTGACCAAAGAAAGACAACCCAACCAAGGACGCGATTGAAGAGGGAAATTCAAAGGAAGAGTTTCCAAGGAAAGCACCAGAAACAAGTCGGGAGACATGCGTCAAGGAGGTAGAAAAGGTCTCCCCCCCTTTTAACTTTGAGAACGAAATGACTAAGATTAAAATCTCCATCCCTTTCGACGATCTCGGGATTAGATTATTAAAATACTAAAGATGGGAGAGACTCCCGCCACCCTGAATGTCCAGGATGACCACCCTACCATTTTGTTTGGTCCGCGCGTGGAGGAAACATGCGATATTGAGGACGTTCCCCCATTCTATATCAACCTCAAGATCCATGGCATAAATTTTCATAATGCCATGCTAGATTCAGGCGCGTAGCACAATCTCATGCCAAAGGTGATCATGGACGAGTTGGGTTTACACATCACCAGGCCGTATAAGGATCTTTTTTCTTTCGATTCAAGGAAAGTGAAATGTTTGGGTCTGATCAAAGATTTGGTTGTGTCGTTGTCCCAAATCCCTTCTAAGAATCTGGTTATGGACGTGGTTGTGGCCGATATACCCCCTAAATTTGGCATACTATTGTCTAGGTCGTGGGCCGCGAAATTGAAGGGAACCCTATAGATGGATATGTCGTATGCCACTATTCCTGTCTTCGGCCAAGAGAGACGATTGTATAGAGAGGTGCTGCTCAAATACATGGTGAGTAGCAAGACTCAGTTGAATAACCACCCTATCTACTCCGTCGACACTGATTTCGGCTCTTCCATATTTTACAATGACCTGAGCTTTGAAGACGAAGAGCCGACGACCGTCATGATTGTTGAGGATAAAGCCGTGCAACGAGAAGCAAAGTGTGCAGACTCGAGGAACCGCGCGGAGAATGAGATGTGGAACATGAGCTTCGACGAAGTCGTTAGCAAGGAAGGGGCATGGCTCAATGTATGGATAAGTCCTCCCAAGGTGGGCACAAAACTTTTCTCATACAAACTCGCCTTCGATTGTACAAATAACATGGCTGAGTATGAGGCATTGATTTTAGGTCTGAGAGTTTTGAAAGAGTTGGGCGCAAAGAGAATAACAATGCATGGAGACTCCGAGCTTGTTATAAACCAAGTGAAATGCATATACCAATCCAAGTGCCCCAGACTAAGGGTGTACATAAACCTAGTGTTGGACCTCCTCAAAGAATTGTCGGAGTATAATTTATCAATGATCCTAAGGGGGCAAAATCAAGATTCGGATGCCGTGGCCACCTTTGCCTCAGTTTTTAAGATTCCCATTTTCCCAAACATAAAGTATGAGATCGAAGTCAAACACAGGCCAACAATACTCAATAATATAAAGTATTGGCAGGTGTTTGAGGATGACAAACAGGTGGAGAGGTTTCTCTAGATGAGCGACGAGTTCACCAACATGAACATCGACGACGATTGTTGTTGCGACGAAGATGAAGGTGCAGCTGCGCGCAGTAAAGACGATCCCTTTCAGAACCAGATAACTGGGAGGGACATAGTTCAACTAAAGAACAATATGATCCCAAAAGGATTGGTTATGTTGGAAACGTTGTTTGATGAGAACGATGTGGCTAGAAATCCCAAGATCACTGCGAACGACGAAGATGTTGAAGATTGCAACACAGGGACCCAGGAGAATCCGAAGATAATCAAATTATCAAAGACGCTCAGTCTGGGGGTCAAACAGGACTACATCAAACGCATGAAGGATTTTCCTGACGTTTTCACTTGGAGTTATGATGACTTGAAATTCTACGACACTAAATTGATTCAACACGACATTCCTCTCAAAGAAGACCAAAAACCTTTCAAGCAAAAGCTAAGACAGATCAATCCCCTGCTGCTGCCGCTAATCAAAAAGGAGGTAAATAAACTTTTTGAAGCCAAAATTATTGTTTCTTTAAGATTTTCGAAATGGGTTGCCAACCTAGGGCATGTGAGGAAAAAGAGCGGCGAAATAAGGTTGTGCATGAATTTTTGAAACTTGAACAAAGTATCCCTCAAGGACAACTACCCGCTCCTTAAGATGGACTATATTATGCAGAAGGTAGTTGGATCCCAGAAGACGTCTATGTTGGATGTCTTTTCAGGTTATAATTAGATCATGGTACACCCAGAGGACCGGGAAAATACAACTTTCATGACACCATGGGGTACGTTTATGTATGCTAAGATGCCCTTCGACCTTATGAACGTTGGAGCTACTTTCCAGAGGGCGATGGATATAGAATTTGCCAAGGAAAAGAACAAATTTATCGTGATCTATCTGGATGACATCACAGTGTATTCCGACTCCAACGAACACCACCTTGAGAATATGAAGAGGGTCTTCCAGAAATGCAGGAGGTTCGACATATCGTTGAATCCAAAAAAGTTTCATTTCATAATGCAAGAAGGGAAACTGTTGGGGCACATCATCTTGAAGGTGGGTATAAAGATAGATCCCAACAGGGTAGAAGGAATCTTGAAAATCAACACTCTGCGCAACAAGAAGGAGGTGCAATCCTTCCTGGGAAAGGTGAATTTCTTGAGAAGATTCATTCCGAATCTAGCAGAAATTATAAAGCATATCACCTGCATGCTTAGAAAGGGAAACGAGATCAAATGGAACCCACTGGGAAATCATTTGAAGACATCAAGGTGGCGTTGACCAAATCTCCCGTATTAGCCAGCCCAGATTTCACGAAGGACTTCATCTTGTTCTCATTTGCCTCGGAGCATACCATCACTGGAGTACTGCTACAGAAGGACGATCAGAATTTTGAAAATCCTATAGCCTACTTTAGTAGGACGCTGAGAGATTCCCCACTGAGGTATGATATTATGGAGAAACAAGCATACACCTCAGTGAAAGACCTCAACGAGTTAAGGACGTACATACTACATTCCCACGTTGTCGCCTACATACCCAACAACTCAGTCAAAGACATCCTAACTCTGCCTGACCCTGAGGGAGGATGAGGTAAGTGGATCATAGTCATGCTGGAATATGACCCACAAATCTGGTTAAGGGTAAGGGCCTCACATAACTGATGGCGCAGTCGAACTGCGACGTTCTGGGAATAAACTTCATCAATGATCTGACAGAGACTCCTCAAGAAGAAAAAACCACGCAGGTGTCTCAAAAATTCATCGATTCACCTTGGTATGCGGACATCATTTATGTGTTGAAGAATCTGCAAGCTCCCTTGGGGTTAAGTAAGACCAAGGCTAGATTCTTGAAGTTGAAGGCCACTAAATTTTGCATCTTAGATATCTCTATGTATTGATCCAAGAGGGATATTGTTGAGTTTCTTACTAGAAGATGATGTGGGACGAGCTATCAAAGAATTCCACAAAGGTGACTACAGAGGACATCACTACTAGAAAACCACCGTGCATAAAATTTTAAGTGTAGGTCACTATTGGCCCAACATCTTTGCAGATGTGTACAAAGAAGTTTCAAGTTGCCATGAGTGTCAGAATTTCGATGGAAGGAGAAAGCTACAACCCCTGCCACTAAAACCGATCTCGGTCGAAGCATCATTCATGCAATGGGGCCTGAACTTTATAGGAGAGATCCACCCGCCATCCTCAATGCAACACAAATGGATACTTACGACTACAGATTATTTCACAAAATGGATCGAAGCAGTTCCAACGAAGCAGCCTACCGACACGGTCATCATTCAATTTCTGGAGACCAATATCATGTCTAGGTTCAGATGCCCTATCGAGATCATCACGGATAACATGGTCACATTTAAGTCCAAGAAAATAGAGAAGTTTTGCAAGGATTACAATATAACCCTGGGACATTCTACAACGTATTACCCACAGGGTAACGGGTTAGTAGAATCGTCAAATAAAAGCTTAACCATGATCATTAAACGACTCCTGTGGGACAACAAGAAGGCTTGGCATAAGAAACTCATTTACGCGCTATGGGATGACAAATTCACTACCAAAAATTCCATCTCTACGTTGCCATTCCAAATCGTATATGGCATAGATGCAGTTTTCCCCACCTCACTGGGTTTACCCGTGAGGAAGTTACTACAAGAACAAGAGGCTAAGCCAGACGACACTTAGAGAAGAATAAATTTGTTGATTCACATGTAGCAGATGAGAGAGCAGGTTTACAACCGATCATAACTGCACCAAGAAAGGATGAAGAAAAATTTCGACAAGCATGTTAAACAGGAGGAATTCCAGGTGGATGATCTGGTGCTAAAAAGGGATGCGAGGAATGAAGACAAGGGAAAGCATGGAAATTTCGATCATATTCGGACGTGACCTTTTAGAATCGACACGTACCATGGGAACAACGCATATCTATTAGAAGATATTAACGGAGAGTCCACTGGCATAGGGCCTGTGAATGACAGGTTCCTCAAACACTATCTGGTTCAGTAAAATCTGTTTCATTTTTCATGTCATTGTAAATATTCATTCCATTTTTTGTTTTGAAAGAAGGCATTTCAAGTCAGTTTGTCAGCAGAAAATTGAAGCCCGGAGTGAAGGCCCTAAGTTTATGCTGAGTCTGGTCGAAACTATGTCAAAAAAGTCTACGTTGTGTTTTTCGTTTTCATTTTTTCAGAGTTTGGAAGTCGAATAAGACCCAATGGTCAGGCACCTGGTCTGCTGTTCTTTGCCACCTCACTAGGAGGATAACATCGTTGTTGGAGCTAGGTGTTAGCATCGTCATTTTTTAGTTAGAGTCAGTCTTAGTTGAGTCGTGATCCGTGTGTCAAAGCATGTGAGATCAGGTACCAAATAACGAATGAGTCGAAGTCAACAAGTGGCCGATTGACCCTTGGAGTCGGGAAGGCATGTCAGAACCAAAACATGTGTAGGTGGTAAAGGTATTTTCCCAAAGAGTCGGTTCATGTCAGAGGAGAAGGTTTTACGTGCCAAAAGTCAAGGCAAGTTGTTAAATAGAAGTCACATAGGCAGACGTAATAACCATCATCAACTCATTATGAAGTCAGAAAGACTGAAAAATCACAGTGCTCATATCACAAATACTCTGCAACTCTTATCAGCTGTACTTTACACGCCCCGAAGAGTATCCATCGCGCGGATGTGCTGCGAAAATCTTCAGCTTGCTTCGAAACCTCCAGTCACCATGGATTCTGTGTCCCCTGGCACAATTTCAGCTCTCATCCGCCCAATTATAAATTCCGGTTGCTCTGCATGTATTATGTTCACCAGTCAAGTTTATTCTTTGTCTGTAATTCTTCTTGTGAGCCCTGAGCTTCTTGCGTCTGGAAAGCCAATTGCCTTCGGTTGCACCAGAAACTCAGGTGAAGCAAGATTACCACTTTCGGTCCATGCTAAATCCGTCGCGCGTAGGACAAATATGCGTTTTCACCATGACAACATCTCAAAACATAAGAAAAGGTGCGTAAAGTAGCAGAAATGTGGGGTCCGAACCTCAAAACTTGATGTTGGAAAATGAAGATCCAGACGTTAGAGCATTGTTTGAACAGGTCAAATGCATGGTCTTTTGTAGGAAAATCAAAGGATTCAACGTGAAATTGGCAGAGCAGTTTGCACTCAAGTTCAACGGGTTCTGCGCAGTAATTGTAGGAGTCAATTTCCAGGTAATAGATGAAACTTTTCCAGCCGCCACAGAGATCCCTCCGCGCAGTGAAAGGTGGTCTAAAGGCATGCCTTTGGATGCACTATGCTATGAGGAGTTCATCAAACCAGACTGTTTAGATGGGAAATTTGAAGAGGGCGTTCCAAGTAGATATATGCAGGAGCCTTTTCGGAAGCTCCTGGGAGCGATTAGGAAATATTTCACCTATGAAGGAAGGTTCGACAGAATTCACTCGCATCACATCAGATTGTTGATGCATTTCACTGGAAGGAGATCCTTAAAACTGCCTTTCTTCTTGCACCAAAGTCTCCGAGAAACGACAGACGACGTCCGGGCTAATACAAATTAGCCGAAGAAGAAACCATATCATGCCTCGCTGATTAAATTGTTGATAGTTGAGGAGTTGAGGTGATTGGGAAACAACATGGATTCATTCCTACTCACAGCTGACATCCCGAGGGACCCCAAAGGGGATTCCCCTCTACTGGTGGGAAAAGTAACATCTCAACGCACGGAGGCGGAAATAAGAAGGATCGCGGAAGAAGGAAAGACATTGGCAACCACATCTCCCCAACAGTCGATACCCCAGAAGAGGGGCAAGCCAAGGAAGAACAAAGAGACCAGGGAGGCCCAAGTCCCGAACGAGCCGCACGGAAAGTGGACCGTCGAAGAATTACTCATGCGCGCCATTCGGCTGGAACCTATTGAAGGTCCAAGTCGAGAATCCTGCGACAGAAGGAGAAGGACAGACACTGAAGGCACATATGTTCGCGAACCATCGCAATAGCTAAAAAAAGCACATCTTGCTATTACTGAGCTGTACCAGGAGAACCGGGAACTGAGACAATAGTTAGCAATGAAGATCCTCGAGGCAACAGTGCCATAAGGTCGAGAGGGAAACATGATGTGGCTCAAAAGACAACTCAGGGAAGTGCAAGATACAATCATCCAGCTGCGCGAAGCACAGAGGATTTTAGAAGAAAAAAAAATGCAAAGTACTTGAAGAAATGTTGACCGACACTCGAAAACGTTCGCGTGGCTATAGCCAACGTGCATAGGAGGCTGAAATGGAACGCAGTTTTGCAAAGGCAAGTAATGAATATGAAAAGGAGAAATTGGTCTCTCGGGAGAACGCTATGGATGTCCAAATTGCAGACAAAGCAAAAAGCATGATCGACCAACTCCATTTTTGTCTTTTCAACATGGCGTGGATTTTGTCTCCCCATGTCCTATTTTCCACCAGGGAGTAGGGACTCTGACAGGTACTTGCGCGGCAAGAATATGACGCGCAACGCTGGAATCCCATCTATTGTAAAGGACAGGTGTACATTGGACATACGATAGTTTGAAGAGAGGCATCGTTCCCTAACTGGGGTCATCATTTTGGAAATACCTGCGACAGTCTGCAGTCACTCGCCATATGTACATTCCAACAAATGATCACGCGATAGAATCAAGACCGTTACAATAGGTGGAAGGAGTCTGACAGAGCACTTGATCGACCATATACCATGTCAAAGGAAAGCATTGACACATCACCCTCTAACGACGAGATCTTGTAGATGACCGAACCATCGTGGCAAAGACAAGTGGTTATGATGTGACCAAGTACAATCAGTTTATATCTTTAACAAAGTTTCGTACAAAGAGTCATCTAGCAGAGAATAGTCAAAGTCTAATTTCTAGGGATAGTAGTTAGAAAGCAGGGTAGCCCGAGCGACACACCCTGGTCTATATATTCTTTATTTTCAATGTAAGTCGAGTTGATTGGAAAAATAGTGTATACAGAGACTATTGAATGTAGCTTTCGAGCTCGATTGAAATTTAATGCAAAGGTCATGAAACTTTGATGAAAATATTCTAATGGTGGCATTTTGATGTATTGTACTCTCTCTTTGCGTACATGTTTTCCCATGTTCTTTATATTCATATATGTATTTTTATCTAAATAGGAACGTGATTCGAATCTAGAATTCACTGCGTGGTGCTCTGATTTGCGCCATTTAGACGACTGTGTTTATTCTAAGTGAACTCTTAATTCATCCCTAGCGGTGCTTCGAGTTGCTTCATGTGTTTTTCTCCCGCCACACATTATGATTTTTAACTGAAAGACTTTTGCTTATTTAGCCTTTATCCTCTCAAGTTTAGTCACTAAGTCATTTGTTTCTATCGTCTTCTTAACCCGACTCCATAGCCCAAGGTCTTGCTTTTCTTTCACCAATAGAACCAAAAATCATTGTATGAAAGTGAGAAATCTAGCCGACAGTTGAAAGTCATAACCTGTACAGAGACAAAGTCTCAGTGAAAGCCCTCTTCAGGTCGGAAAGGCTAGTTTCTGGCCTTAAAGTTGGTTTGTAGGTTGCCTCTGTCATTCATTTTCTTAGTCAAACGAAGTTTACAGAGTGCTAATACCATGCACACATATGCTAACAACCAAAATCAGGTACTGGAACTACACTGGAGGTACAAGAACTAAACTGATGAATTTGTCATTAGCAAGGTTAGTTTAAAAACTCATTTTAATTCACTGAGAACTTAGGAAATATGACAAAATGAGCAATAATTACCTCCAAGTGCTTGTTGAGAGGGTTTTGAGCTTAAAATCATGGAAATCTATAATAATAGGGCCAGGTTCAGTTGTAAAGCAAAGTATAAGTGAGAGAAAGAGGTATCAAATCATGGAAGAATGGGAGGCCAACAAAATATTAGTCTTCCTCATTGCATAAACACGGTCCCTAATGCATATCCATTGACATTTGTCTCTTGTTCAAATGGTCATTGTAAATTGGGCATGGCTAGGACAAGAGAATTGCTAATCTTCCTCTTTGAGTCTTCAAATGCTCATTGTCATGGAATATCCCAATGGAAGCTCTTCCCTTTGGCAGTCACGGTGTGCAATGTTGTTGTTGTTGTGGAAAAGTTTACAATGAACTTCCTCATTTATTGATTTGTTCCCACAAAACTTACGACCTCTATCATGTTGGTGGGAATAGGCATTAGCTAATGTCTCCAATCTTGTTCAAATCCACCCTCAACTCTCCTCCACTGATCATGTGTCCAAGATAAATCAAGGAGTCCTTCCCAAACTCACACTTTTTCAAATTTGCAATCAATTGATTCTTTTTTAATGTCTCTAGCACTTGTGTCACATGTGAGATGTGCTCTTGCCAAGTACTATTGAAGATTAGTATGTCATCCAAGTACACTATTGCAAACGAGTAAATGAATGACCATGGCACATCATTCATCGGTCTCATAAACATTGCAGGCTCATTACATAAACCGAAATGCATCACTAACCACTTGTACAAACCTTGTCTTCTCTTGAATGATGTCTTCCATACATCTTATGCTTTGATTCTCACTTGATGGTACCATGATTTAAGGTCCAACTTGGCGAATAACTTGGCTTGTTGTAGCTAATCCAACAAGTCATCAATCCTTGGCAATGGATATCTATTCTTAATGGTGATTTTTTTCAAGGCATAATAGTTAATGTGCATTCTCCATCTTTCATCTTTCTTTGACACCATGTCGATGGGTGAATCACACGATGATGTATTGGGCCTGATAACTCCCTATTCCAACAAATTTCACAACTGCTTCTTCATTTCATCTACTTCAATGACGGATTGCATATACATCCCAATGTTTTGCAATGGAGACTCTGATAACAACTAAATCTCATGCTCAACCTCTCTCCTAGGTGGCAACCCTTGAGGTTATTGAAACACCTCCTTGCAAGCTTTGATAAATTGTTGTAATTGTTGGAACTGCTTGCCACTACATCCTTCCAAGGATGCCTTCATCTCCACTTCATTGCCTTCTCATTGCTACTTTCCTTCTCTGAAAAATAGCAAGACACACTTTTTTATACTGCCAATGGATCTCCTCTCTTGATGAGCTTTGACGAAAGAGAGTTTGGCCTTGTCCTTAAGTGCATTTATGGAAAATGCCTTCTCATATTTGACAATCATATATTAGTTTGTTCTCCTCTTGAAGATAACATCTCTCATGTACAAGTAAGGGATTCCCAAGATGATCCACACACGTCCAATGCAACCACATTTGCTCCCACCTCAACCACGAAGTTCTGGTTGACGATAAACTTGGACCTGCATTGTTTGCCTACTCTCAATTCTACATATTATCTCACCTATCCCAAGGGACATAGTTACAGACGGTCATAAGTTCCCAAGCGAATCTTCTTATCCAACTCCGTTGAGATCAAATTGAGTGGCAAATCGAGATCAAACAAATAATCTACCTTACATATTTTCATGTGGATATTGATGCAAAATAATTATATCATCTCCTTCTCTTCCTTGTGACTACAACCAACCGATGCTACTTCATTATGAAGAGTAGTATAACTAATCTTCCCTTCAAGGTCTGAGGTGTTATCCACCCTCTCCTCGACATCTACAGTTATTAAAGCCTTCTTATTCTTCCTCTTTTGAAAATGATTGGGACACTTCTCGAGGTGCAATTTCCAACAATCATCCTCAGTGTGTCCCTTTTTCTCACAAGATTTACATTGCTTGATGGAAGGGGTTGCTTCTTATGTTACTACCAAATCTTCTCGTTGGTCCACTTCTTCTTCTTCCCTTTTATTTATTGCTCTTATGGTTTTGTTTGCTTGTGCATGCCAAACTATTGCTTCTACTTGTCTTCTTCAAGGTAGTGTACTTGACCACTTGCTTCATCAATTGTCTTAATATTGAACAACATCAATTGTTGCCAAATTTGAGGAAGTAATGCACCCAAATACTTGATCAACATATTTGGACTTTTGAGAGAGACACTCAAATATATGGCTGTCTTCTTGAACTCTATAGTGAACTCCTGAATTGATTGCCCTTGCCTTTGCCTGAAGTAGTGCCAACAATCTGTTGGTGCTCTTCATATCTAATTGGGTAGAACCAATCATTGATCATGTCTATGAACACCTGCCAATAAATCATCGGTGTCTAATTTTCTAATGCTCTCCTTGATGCATCACTCTTCCACCATGCCCAAGCACGGTCTTCAAGCTTTAATATTGCAAATGTAATCCTCTAGTTTTAGTGACTTTGTGTACACTAAAGCACACCTCCATATGTTGTAATCATTGGTTTAGTTTGATTTTATCAACTTCTCCATCATAAGTCTTGATGTCTATCTTCTCCTTTGTTACAACAAAATCTAGTAGCCCTATTGTGTGAAAGTCCCAAGCACAAGGTGTTAGTTTATGTAACAATGGAAGGCTACCCACTGCCACCACAATAACTCTTCCTCACACTTTTGGTTGGCTCTTCTCCAAGTCAAGGAGGGCTTCTCTAAAGATAAGGTTGCTAAGGATATGGAGTGGAAGCACAAGGTGATTTTTGAAGAGTAAGCCCTAACAAAATGGGTGGTAGTAATATAATGGATTAATGACTGGTGTGGGAAAGGAATATGAAGGTAGAAACCCCAATACCAAGTGCCTAATCACACATTGGGCAAATGGAGTCATACGAGCATAGATCTAAGAGGGAAAATGCATGATAATGTAAGGTAATAGGGGCTACAATGCATGCCACAAATCAACTTTAGATTGTTGATTTTAATAGTAGAAAATCACCTTGGAAGGAGGTGCCATACTTAAGCATTTATCATGAATGTGAGGTTATGTTAATCTAGCAAAAAAATTGGTTTACTATATGAAAGATTAACGCAAGAACAATATAAATAAGAGGGTAAATCCTCACATTATTCTATTCAAATGACACATGGTTCATTATACAGGTAGTCACAACATGCTACAAGATTTCCCCAATACAAAATCAACACATAAAATATAAGTGCACAACAAAGCCTCACATCAAATGAAAATATACCTCCAATTATCCATTAGGTTCCAAGCATGTTGTATACAAATGAAATCCAAGGGGAGAGCTCATGAATTCTCAAAATCCACACCACACATCAAAAGGAGAGAGAAAACCATTATATAGGTTTGAGCTCAACTCCTTTTACAATAAACAATTGATTGTTTTCCTACATCCATTGGTTTACCAAGGAATACGATAAAATTATTACATTTATATCCTCCTCACTAAAAGTAGTAGTGAGTTGTTGGATCCACATTCTTCTCCTAGAAGAAACAATAACATATCCTCCTCATCGAAAACAATACAATGATGTTCTCATCTTGACTAACTTCGTGAAATAGTTTCAACAATAATAAAATAATGAGTTAGCTAAGAACAACCTCCAAAAATTGCCAAAAATGTAACAACCTCCTCAATATGGTCAATTGACTTTGATAGGTGCTCCAAAGACCTCCATGCTCCATTCACAATCTTAATTAAACATGACATGAGACCCCATAAATGGCACATATGACCTTCATAAACCATGGCTAAGAATGAGTCCAAAGCCACCCATACAAAAAAAAACTCCAAATTAAATGTCTCCACATGTGTGTTGTATGACACCCTTCATATTTCATAAGCAATCTTTATTGCCCCAGGGTAAAACGACTTCATATGGTATACATTTAATGTCACATGTTCCTTCTATATGGTTTGCATGAGCCAAAGAATAAAACATCAAACCTATGGCTCAATATAATGGCTTCATCCCACACACATCTATTGAAATTGGTGGCAACTCATGAGATGGTTGACTTACCACATGATTTGAGAACCCACAACTTCACTTCAAAGGTAACATGAAGAAATAATAGGAGGCAGCCCCATCCAATGCATTAAATAAAATTTTGTGTAAACATATGTGCCATTGACCCCATGTCATGGCCCTTTCCATTGTTTTCATTGGCAAGGTAAAGTGCATGGCTACCTTAGGTGTCATGAAGATGACCAACCTAGCATAAAATAATCCTTTAATTTGCCTCGACATATGTGCCCTTGCCATGGTATAAGGTAAAGAGTTAATACATGAGGTAGAAGGGGGTGGCCCCATTAAAATAAAACATATAGAGTGCCTCTACATGCGTGTCATTAACATACCCTTGCTTCAATGAAGATATGATCTAAGGTGTAGAAGGGGATGACATCATAATGATATACTTGCCTCCACATATATGCTAATAAGGAGAATATCTCATAAAGGTTTGTACAATGAAAAATAAAAGTTATATCTCCTAGTAAACCCCAACATAATCCAAAGTCATAATAAAAGGGGGCCATGTGATGCACCTACCATCATGAACTAGGATCACAACATGCCACTCTTGATCCTTATTTATGTGTTCCACAAGTGAGATGCATGAGTGGTGGGCTAGGCTAACCAAGAACACATAATCACGATATACCATAGCACCAAAGATCATCCCACAACTATCAATCAAGGCATTAAGTGAAACCACCAACTCCTAACCCAAAGCTCCATCAACCGAAGATATGCAATGATTAAGAGAGAACTAGGTACCAAGACAATCCTACACATAAGCCACTTCTCATCTCACACTATTAACATCCAATCCTTGTGGGGTTAGAACCACCATAAATGAACCAAGGTGTAATATCCTTTAGTTAGAATGAACACGTATACCAATGTAACCCCATGATGAGGTAGCATGTTCCATAATCATAAAAAAAGGTATACCAAGAGAGTGATCAACAAGGTAAGCACATGTGAGAAGACCACCAAGTAGAAAGCACAATTACCATCCAACAAAGGAGGAGTGAGACTCTCCCAACCAAATACATCCATCAAGTGATATGATGCCACAAAGAGAGGGGGTTGTTCGACAAAACATGGTACTCCACACAAGGCAAACACCTTTAGTAACCATTTGCACAACCATATCAAAGATCAACACAAAAATGGTTTTACATGGTTAAAACCCTCTAATAGGGAAATGGTTCATGACCCCAGCCAATGTGGCCACTCTCCATCAATGTGATGAAAAGCATAAGGTGGGACCTAATGCAATATGTGTTGGGTTGTTATATTCTTTGCAGTGAAATTTGAAGGTCGAAGTGATTGATTGGGAAAAATCGAAGTCGAAGTGATCAACAAAAAGTACAGAGGTCAATCGACAAGAGGTCGCGTGGAAAATGATTGAAGACTGAATGGAGGTTGACTGTAATTCGACTTGAGGTCGACAAGAGAGTTTCTCATAATTGATCGTCAACAAATGACCATCCGTGCTCTTTAAATAGAAACCATGGACCAATCGGGTCTTAAGCCACATATCAATGTAGACATTAAGATTAAAGAGAACGTAGAATCTCATATCACTCTATGTCTAGAACATATCGTGACCGTCAGATTACATAACTACAAATGCACACTAAAGAAACACACTTTTACCTAAAGACACATTAGACCAAGTTGATCTAAACTAACTCCTAAGTGTCTAAATATTCTAACATCCCCCCTCAAGAACAACTTGGGATAGGATTGAAGGATTTACAAAGGTGACACAATGGGAGAAGGAAGGAAGCATTGGAGCCTATCCCCCCTTAATGACAACTTCCTAAACTCATAACATAGATCAAAGTTTGGAAAAGTTCTCTTTCGTAAGAGACTTTGTGAAAATGTATGCAACTTTATATTCTGTAGGGAAAAAGAGCACTTCAATAACTCGATCATGAATGAGCTTACCGATGAAGTGAATGCATAATTCAATGTGTTTGTTATGTTGATGTTGAACTAGATCTTTGGCGAGCTTAATGGCACTTTTATTGTCGCACCAGAGGGTGGTTAGATGTTGTTGCTAGAATTCAAACTCTGAAAGGATATGTCGAAGCCACAAGGTTTCTTGAATTCCATTAACCGTTGCTTGATGCTCTACTTATGTCAAGCGGAAAGAGAAACAACTTGTTGTTTCTTACAAGCCTAAGTAACAAGTCGAGAACCAAGGCTGGAAACATAATCTGCAATAGATTGTCGATCATTAGGGTCGCCAGCCCAATCCAAATTAGTGAAACCAACCAACAAAGGAGTCCCCCCTTGAATTATAATGTATCTCAAAGTAAACTATACCTCGAACATATCGAAGTATCCTTTTAGTTGTTTTACAATGGCTTTCATGGGGTGTTTGCATATACCAGACAACAAGACCAACAACAAAGGAAATATTAGGATGGGTATCAGTCAAATATAAGAGGCTACCAACTAACTGACGGTATAAAGTGGCATCAAACTTCAGGAGTAAGACAGGAGGCAATAAGTTTGACTCCAAACTGGAAGGGAGAAGGGGTTCATTTATAATCGTTCGTGTGAAAACAACAAAGAAGGTCACAAACATACTTAGATTGGGAAAGAAAGGCCTAAGTCTGTCTTGTCAAATTTCTTTTAAGGCTGGATTTCACATGGGAAAAAAATTTAGGGTTGCTACCAATGAGGATAAGGTCATCAACATAAAGAACAACGATTATGAGATGGCTTCCTATTTTCTTGGTGTAGACATTAGGGTCATAATGACATCTAAAAAAGTCAGTGTCAAGAAGAAAGTTGTCCATTTTGACATACCAAGCTCGAGGGGCTTGCTCAAGACTATAAAGAGATTTCTTAAGGCGCCAAACAAGGCTAGAGTCATTCTGGACATAGCTAAAAGGTTGTTCCAAGTAGATTTGTTCTTACAAATCCCCATGCAAGAAGGAAGATTTAACATCCATCTGATGGACCTCCCATTTATGTGCAACAGGAAGGGATAAAACGAAGCGAATGGAATTCATTTTGGCTATGAGGGAAAAGGTTTCATTGTAGTCAATGCCTTCAACTTGAGAGAATCCTTTGGAAACTAACATTTATTCTAATAATAATTTCATTAGAATGAGGTTGAAGAAGTTGATAGCCTTTGACATCTTCATAATATCCAACAAAAATGCACTTCTCACTTTTAGGCTACAATGCGTTCCTTTTCTTGCGAAGAATGTGATCACATGCTTCACTACCAAATACATGGAAGTGGCTTACGTTTGGCTTAATTTTAGTCCATGCTTCTTCCAGTGTTATATTTTTTAAATCCTTTGTGCGAGTGCGATTTACTGTGTGATTTGCATAGTTGATGGCTTCCGTCCAATAATGCGAACTTAACCCCTTGGATTGGACAATACAATTAGCCATTTATTTTAATGTGTGATTCTTTCTCTCAACAACACCATTTTGTTGTGGTGTGTATGGAACAATATGTTGCATTTGATTGCATTGTGCAGTGCAATAACTTGTAAATTTGTATTTCATATATTCGCCTCCATTATATGTTCTTAACCTTTGAAGTTGATGTCCAAATTATTTTTCTACAAGGGCCTTCTAGGCCAAAAACTTGTCAAAAAATTCACTCTTAATTTTTAAGAAGTAAACTCAAGTGCATCTGGAGAATTCATCAAAGAAAGTTAAGAAATACTTCCACCCAGAGAAAGAAGAAGAAGAAAGCGAACCATACAAATCATTGTGAACAAGCTACAAAGGGGTCAAGGTGTGCCAAGAGGAACGTTTGTCAAAATTATTTTGATGATGTTTATAGAGAACACAACCGACACAAATCTGCAAGAAATGAGACAAACTCCATCTCTGCAATGAGTAATAGTTTAGATGAGCAAACCGCTCATGCCAAAGTTTGCTCAAGTCATCATTATGAGAAACAAAAATTGATGGAAAATACGATGAACCGAAGTTGTCAAATTTGTACAACCTGGTAATATCATTAACAATTATAGTTGTTAGGACATGCTTAGAATATTTTAGATCCTTGATTACAACTTGGTGAGGTGAAAACTCTATGGTTTTTTCTTCATCAGAATGAGTGATTTGATACACTGATAGAAGGTTGCAGGAAAGACTTTGAACACATAATACATCATTGAAATGACCATTATCTACCTAAACTATTCCATACCCTTCAACACTAAGAGATCTATCATCACCAACAAATATTTGTTTGGTGTTACATTCATTAAAAGAAGAAAAAATGGCTTCATCATTAACCATATGATAAGATTCTCTAGGATCAATAAGCCACTTATCATAAGAAGAAGTAGAAGTTGCATTGAAGGAGAAATGTTAAGTACCAAATATCTGAATACAAAAACACCACAATAGATATAGAGAACAATATAGAAAACCCACACTTTATTGTTATAAAAAACCCTTGGGGTAGGGCAACACCATACAATTGATCCTATTATGGAAGGGATTCTCTCCTGTTCACTTGCCTTTTCGAGGGGGCAACCTCCTAATGAACTACATGCTCCAAATACAACACTTCTTCTTCTTGACTCCTTTTACATTGTTTGAACCCATTTATATAGTGCTACCAACCACTTAAGAACATTCTAGAGGATGAACCCTATAAGAAGTCCTATTACATTTATTATGTTCACATTAATATATTTAACTACCATGGTGGACCTTATTTAATAATATAGTGGACTTAGTCCACCTTACATTGAATGGCCTCCACTATTATCATTATGGGCCCTTCGAGCCCCCCATTACCTCTCTAGATACACTACATTCCACCCCCCTTATGAAAGCATTGTCCTCAACGCTTGTTATGAGAGTGCACAACTATATACCAGGGTCCCATGGATAAGTGTGGACCATAGTGCTGCAATAGGTTGAAGAACTAGAGTCACATGTAGAAATGCGAGCCACCATGATGAAGTAGTTCAATCGCCACTATAAACCCAGGTCCCATGTCCAAGTGTTCATGTGAGCTCCACTATGAATATATCAGAACTCAAGAATGAATTGAAAATGATGCTCCAAAGATCTACACTGATCATGTGGATCGAAATATGTAGATCCCTTCATATCCAAAAAATCATCTAGATAACACACTAGTATTGGGGAGCATTGAAAAAATAGTATTCAGAGAAGGCTCTTGACTGCTCTCCATAATGTGTTCCACACAAGGTGGAGTAGAGTAATCAAATGAAAGATAAAAATAGTTATCATCCCAGACATTACAACTGTCCATGTACCAATCCTTACAATCTTCTTCTTAATCATGCCAAACATATATTTCTTGAGTATATTCTCATGTGATGTCAGTGTACGTAATATTCCTAATATATCTCTCTTGTGTTGCAAGTTTGATCTCTTCAATAGCTTCCATATCACGTTGAAATTTTGCCTTGGAGGCTTTCCATATCGTGTTGAAATTTTTCCTGGAAGGCTTCCATATCGTGTTGCAGGTCCATGTGGATTTAAAAGTGAATATACATTGGAAAAAAACACATATAATATTCCAAAAGAAAGCTTTGGAAATCCTCTATCCAATAGAATTGATCTGGTAGAAATCTGAGCACCCTATCAAAAGTTACGAGCTTTGCAATTCCACCACCATCACAAAGACCCTAGGAAATGGTCGATTTTAAATCGATGATATTTTCTCTTTTGGAGTTCTGATTCAAATGATTTTTTTTAATGGGATATTTTTGAAAGAGGAACTCGGATTTGTAATTTATTTAGGATATTTAGCCCTAGGTGCTACAAAAATCAACAAAATCACATAATCCTTCGCGGAAAAACCCTAAAAAAATAGATTTTAAAATGAGGGTAACTTCACTTCTTAAACTCCGTTTCAAATAATTTTTTTTTTAAATTGGTTGTTTTTCCGAGAGGAACTAAGATATACAATTAGTTTATGCAAATTTCACACACAAAACTACAATAATTGTCTGGAGTGTCACAACCCCCCTTTTTTTTTCTTTGAAAAAAAAAATCTGCAAAATAAAAATAAAAATTTCCCTTTTGTGGCCGAAGAAAATGCTCTAATACCACTTGTTAAGTACCAAAAACCTGAATATAAAAACACCACAATAGATCTAGATAACAATATAGAAAAACTTTATTATTGTAGAAAACCGTTGGGATAAGACAACACCATACAATGGATCCTATTATGGAAGGGATCTTCTCCTGTTCACTTGCTTGTTCGAGGGGGCAACCTCCTAATGATATACACACTCCAAATACAATACTTCTTCTTCTTGAATCCCTTTACAATGTTTGAACCTTTTTATATAGTTCTACCAACCACCTAAGAACATTCTAGTGGAGGAACCTTCTAAAAAGTCCTCTTACATTTATTATGTTCACATTAATATATCCAACTATAATAGTGGGCCTTATTTAATAATATAGTGGACCTAATGCACCTTACATTAAATGGCCTCCACTATTATCACTATGGGCCCTTCGCCCCCCCATTACCTCTCTAGCTACACTGCAAGAAACCCAAAACAAAAAGTGCATGTCCATGAGAAGAATAGTTAAAAGAAGAAGACTCAATATTGATGTTGTGCTTCTTCATTGTTGCTTCCAAGGGTTCCATATTTTTAAAACATTTAGACTTCACATGACCATCTTGCCCACAAAAGTTGCAATGCTTGTTAGTCTTGGTTTTGAATTTTGTTCCTTTGTCACCATTGAGAGTAGAAGTTGGTCAAGAGGGTTTGTGACCCTTGTTTTGCTTGTTGTGGCGAGGATGTTGCTTCTTGGGATTCTTAGATTTATCTTTCCGTTGGGCCACTAAAGCTTTGTTATATGCACCTACAGTGTTGATCACTCCAAGTTGCAAAAGCTTATCTTTCTCTCTAATCAAATAATCACAAAAATAATCAAGGGTGGGCTCTTGATAAGCTTTCCCTAGAGCTTCTCTAGTGGCATAAAAGGTAGATACAAAGACAAAATATGCACTACAAAGCTGGGCAAGAATAACATATATGCAATGATCTTCCTTCAAATCTATTTTACAATGTAGAAGAAAAAGTCTAAGTGTTTTGAACTTAGATAAATAATCTTGAATGCAAGGAAAATCATTGGGACTTAAGGTCATTAACTAATTTTCAATTTAGTGGGCTTGAATCACATTGTGTTTACGAAACATAGCTTCAAGTTTTTCCCAAGCTTTATCTAGGCCATTAATTCCTTGAAGGTGAAACCTTAAATCATGAGAGATAGACATTCTGATTGGTCCACGTGCTTCATCATTCTTACTAACCCATTTGACTTTCTTTTCATCATCACAAGGGGCTTGTTCTATTCCCAAGGTAATCTGATACAATCCTTTACTTATTAGTACATCCTACATATGTGATTTCCATGAGAAGAAGTTGGTACTAGTAAGCAAAAAATCACTTGGTGAATCCATATTAAAATATGCAAATAATATGGATTCCAAATCTAAAACTAACTACCAGGATGAAAAGCTCTCGAAAAAATAGGTTGTTTAAAAAAACAACAGTAAAAACGAACTTCAGATGTGAAAGTTATGCCCTTTTTAAGAAAATACATAAACAGTAATGAAGGATCCACGTGGCAAGTAGAAATTGGTCCACGTGGTGATGGATGTACACAATTCTTTTCCTTCTCTAACTTTGCTTATAAGCTCACTTTTACAACTAAGTTATTTATTAAATGACCCACTTTTATAAAATAAGTGAGAAGCATATTTAAAATGAAGTTGTTTTATAAATTAAAATTACATGCAAAAATGTAACTAAAAATGAATATTAAAGTTACTTTATAGTGACTCACTTTTACAACTAAGTTACTTATGAAGTGACCCACTTTTATAAGATAAATGAGAATCATTTTTACAATGAAATTACTTTATAAATTAAAGTTGCATGCAAAAAAATAATTAAAAATGAGCATTAGAGTACCTTAAAATGAGAGACTTGAACTCAAGACCTCTTACTAAATAAAACAGCTTTCAACCAAGTGAATTAATGCAATACACATTATAATTGTAAATGAGGAGGATGAGATTGTTGTGGTTGTTGTTGGAGCTCTGCGTCAAAGTGTGCTTTTACCACAAAACTTTCCTTTTCACGTGCTCATACAAACACAAGTGAAATTTTTTGGAAAAAAAAAAATCTCAACAACAAATGAGGTTAGATCTCGATTAGCTTACCTAGAAAATGCACGTTTTTTCTCTGTTTGTAATTTGTCGAGATCACAAACAACACATGGTAATGAGTATACGCAAACAAGAAAACACTTTCCACTATGTTTCTCATTTTCCAAGATTGCATAAAGTGCACAACAAAGAGCATACACAAACAAGAAAACACTCTCTGCTTTGTTTTTGATTTGTCGAGATCACACAAAGTGGACAACAAAAAGAATACATAGATCGAAAAGAGTAGCAACCTGAAAAAAAAAACAAAAATGAAATATTAACTCTGTAATTTTTTTAAAATGACGTATTAAGGATTTATATCTTCAGATCTTACTAAAATGGTCATATGTTGGAAAAACATAAACTTTTTTGAGTGAAACGAAAAGTGTTTTTGAATAAAAGAAGCATTGTGGATGCAATAGAATAGTCCTCTTAGCCCCAAAATGTACAGTATTAGCAAAAACTAGAAATGCGACAACATGGCTTCAAGATCTCGATCTATAATGGAAGCAGGTTTTCAAACGAGCTCTGATACCATGTTCGATAAAACAAGGTATTCCACACAGGACAAACATCTCCAATAACCACTCACACAACCATATCAAAGATCAACACACCGATGTTTTACATGGTTAAAACCATCGAAGAGGAAAACAGTCCACGACCCCAGCCAATGTGGCCACTCTCCATCAATGTGATGAAAAACATAAGGTGGGACCTCATGCAATATGTGTTGGGTTGTTATATTATTTGCATTGAAAGTTGAATGTCGAAATGATTGACTAGAAAAAGTCGAAGGTCGAAGTGATTGACTTGGAAAAGCTGAAGTTCAAGTAATCGATAACAAGTTGAGAGGTCAATCAACAAGAGGTCGTGTGACAACCGACTAAAGATCGAATGGAGGTTGATTAGTAGTCGACTGTAATCTGACTGTAACAAAATCCTGAGTTTCATGGGATTTGTAGCTAATGATTTGCATGGATTTGTAACCATTTTTGGGTACCATGATTTAGGGTTTTTCCTATTGTAAAGCCTATAAATAAGGCGCCTTGTAATCGTATTATATTGATAAATCTTGGATGTTCTTGCTTATATTTAATAAAATATTGTTGGTCATGTAAATGTAAGTTGAATTGGTTGCAGGGTTGTTCCTGTGTAAAGGAAGAGGGTACGATAACAATTGTGTCTTAGGTGTAGACCAAGGTTAGTCATGTAACCCTTTACTCTAAGTGAATAAGGCAACAAGAGAACAATATGCTTAAGGAATTTTGGTTTTCCCGTTTGGGTTTCTAGGGTTAGGTAGTAAGAGAGCAAGATGCTCAAGGAATGTTGGTTTTCCTGTTTGGGTTTCCAGGGTAAAATCTTTTGTACTATGTGATTGTTTTGTCATTTACTTTCTTGTTTAATTTTGTCTTCTTCTCTTCTATTAGGTTTAGTGTGGAAGTATATTTCCTAGCATGTGGTATCAGAGCTAAGGTTCTTAGATCTTGGATCTGAGCTAAACCCTGGGTCTAGTGAGAGTAGTAAGTTGGAGATATTTAAAGTTGTGCTTGAAAGAATGGCAAGTAGTTCAAGGATAGAGATTGAAAAATTCAATTCCAAAATTTTGAGCCTTGGAAGCTTAAAATTGAATATCTCCTTGTAGATCGAGAGCAATAGGAATTAGTCTATCCAAGTACCATTCTAACAGGGTATGTTGAGGGAAGAATGGGAGAAACTGAAAAGAAGGGCAAGGGATACGATATGACTTTGTCTTGTAGATTCGGTGTTGCTGAATGTCTCAAGTGAAAACTCGGCCAAGAAACTGTGGAACAAGTTGTGAATCTTGTACCAGTCAAAATCCTGGGTAAATAAGTTGTTCCATAGAAAAAAGTTGTATCTTCTAAGGATAAGTGATGGTTGTTCAGTAACTGAGCATTTGAATGCATTCAATATTGTAATAAGCCAGTTATCGTTTGTAGATATTAAAATAACTAAGGAGGAGAAATGTGTTAGGCTATTATGTTCGTTACTAGACTCCTATGATAGCTTAGTTGTGGCAAGAAAGAGTAATTCAACCACATCAACACTAGAAGACATTGTTGCATATCTATTATCATAATAGAGGAGACAAAAGAACATGGAAGGATCAACCAAAGATGCCTTGATTGTAAGAGGTCGATCGATTGACATAGAGAAAGGCAAATTCTTTGGAAGAAAGTCTAAGTTGAAGGGTAGATCTAAATCTTCGGTTTAGTAGACCAAAAGATGTTGGAAATGCGGTAAAGTTGGCAATTACAAAAGTGACTATAAGTCGAAGGCGATAGAAATTACTATAGATCCGACGATAAGCAGTTGATTGAGAGAAAGACTACTCTGGATAAAGGAGGCAATGTGTACTTGCCATTGACTAGTACATAGTGAGATTGAGATGTTTGGTTGATCGACTCAGGAGTGTCATTTCATATGACACCACATTGAGAATGGTTATGAAAATATGAGAGATATGAAGGGGGAGATGTGTTCTTGGGGGACAACTCAACAACCAAAATTGTTGGATGGGAAAGAGTCCGACTGATACTGTAGGATGGGAGGAGTAAAACCCTTATGGGTGTGCTTTATATTCTGAGTTTGGCAAGAAACCCGATATATGTGAGCAATATGAGTGATGCACAAGTGCACACTTTATTTTAGAAGGATAGATGCAAAACGGTAAGGGGAGTGATGGTCTTAATGAAAGGAGTTCTAATTGGAACCCTGTACAAGTTGTTAGGGAATGTCGACTTGACTAGATGCAACAACATTATTGTTCTTGCAGTTGACTTGACTTTGACTCAACCTGACTTATCTCTGGCTGAGTTGATTGAAACCAAACCAACTATTATTTATCAAGTCAACCCGACCATGTTATGGCACGAGAGGATGGGACACATCGAAGAAAAAAAGACTTAGAGCTATGCACAATAAAGACATGGTCGAAGGTTTTCATGATTGTAATTTGGAAGTTGTTTTTAGTGAACATTGTGTATATGTAAAACAAAATCGGGTTAGGTTCCCATCCGAGGCGACTAGGGAAAAAAATATTCTAGAATTGGTTCATAGTGATGTGTTTGGGCATGTAACAATGCCTTCACTTGCTGGATCCCTATATTATGTATCCTTCATAGATGATTTTTCGAGGAAGGCATGGATATATTTATTGAGGAATAAATCAGAGGTTTTCAAGAAATTCAAAGAGTTTAAATATCTTGTGGAAACCATATAGATAAGAATACTAAAGTGTTGAGAACTAACAATGGTGGAGAATTCTTTGGAAAGGATTTTGAGTAGTTCTACAAGCAATGTGGCATAGCATGCAAAAACTCCACACCGTATACCTCTCAACAAAATGGAGTTGTTGAGAGAATGAACAAAACATTGATGGACAAGTCAAGGACCATGCTCAGTGGTGTTGGATTCGCACAAGAATTATGGGTAGAAGCAGTTGACACTGCAAAATATTTAGTGAATATGTCTCCTTTGTAAGCGCTAGTCGACATGACTCCATATGAGGTATGGTTTGGAAAGAATCCTTCGCTCTCATATATCAAAGTATTTAGTTGTGATGCATTTGTGCAGGTTCCCAAGGAAAAGAGAAGCAAGATGGAAAAGAAGGCAGTCGAGTGTATTTTGATTGGATATAAAGAAGGAATGAAATGATATAAGCTTTGGGATACTGCATCAAAGAAAACAATGCAAAGTCAAGATGTGGTCTTCAAGTCAAAGGTAAGTCGGAATATGAAGTTGTTTAAATAGAGAAAGATCTAGAGAAGGTGAGGTTTGAATCGAGGAATGAAGAAGAAGATTCAAACGAGTTGACTGAATCGAATGAAGAGGTGGAACAATTGACCCCGATTGTAAGGAGGTTTGAATGAGTGACAAAACCAGTCAAAAGGTATAGTCCACCTAATTTCCATTCCACATTTGTGTTAACTACCATTGATGAGGAGCCTAAGTCGATCAAGGAGTAAGTCAAGTCTGTAGAGGGTAGACTTTGGAAGGATGCCATGGTCGAAGAAATGAAATTCTTGCACATAATGAGATGTGGAATTTGGTCGAATTACCTAGTGGAAGAAAGCTCGTTGGTAGCAAGTGGGTGCTCAAGAAAAATATGAAAGCAACATGTCAAGTAGAGAAATTCAAAGCTCGACTGGTAGCGAAATGATATTCCCAAGTCGAAGGAGTCGACTTCAATGAAATTTTTTCCCCTATTGTAAAATTAACTTCCATTAGAGTACTACTATCTCTGGCTGCAACATTTGATCGAGGTAGAGCAAATGGATGTGAATATAATGTTGCTACATGGGGACCTGGAAGAAGAAATCTACATGAAACAACCTAAAGGATTTGCAGTAAAGGGAAAGAAAGAGCTAGTGTGCAAATTAAAAATATCCCTTTATGGTCTAAAGAAATTGCAAAGGATGTGGTACCAAAAGTTTGATATGTACATCCTTAGTTTGGGATTTGTGAGAAGCAAGACTGATCACTCTGTATATTCCAAGGAAGAAGCTGGGCATTTATATCTGTAGATTTGTATGTCGATGACATGTTGTTAGTCAGAAACAACATGGACACAATAAATGAGGTGAAGAAGTAGCTATCCTACAACATGTAGGATCTCGATGCAATAAAATTTATTTTGGGAATGGAGATCAAAATAGATCGGGTAGTTAGATAGGTTTGCTTGAACCGAAGGAAGTACATTGAAACAATATTGAAGAGTTTCAACATGTCGGATCACAAACCTGTTAAGGTGCCAATTCTCGTGGGAGAAAGGCTAACCATTGAATAGTGTCCAAAGGCACAAGAAGAAATAGAGGACATGGGACTTGTTCCCTATGCAAGTGTTGTTGGTAGTCAAATGTATGTGATGGTTTGCACTCAATCAGAAATTTCCCATTTAGTGGGAATGTTGAAGCAGATAAATGTTGACACCAGGGAAAGAGCACTGGACAACTGTCGAGAGAGTATTAAGGTATTTGTGTGGCACAAAATATTATGTTATATGCTACTAAGGTAAACTTGAAGCTGACAGTGAAGTAAATGTACATGGCTTTGTCGACATTGATTGGGTTGAAGATCTAGATAGATGAAGGTCGACCAGTGGATACGTTCTCAAGATGTTTGGTGGAGCAATCAGTTGGATGAATAAGGGACATGCAGTCGTAGCCTTGTCAATAACAAAAGCTCAATACATGACATCCACTCATGGAAGCAAAGAAGCAATATAGCTGCAAAGGCTGTGTTCAGAGAACTTGTTTGAGCAGAGAGATATGAAGATAAATTGCAATAGTCAAAGCACAATATTTATATCAAAGAATCCAACTTATCATTCCAAGAGAAAACATATTAATATACAATACCATTTCATAAGAGACATGGTGGAAAGAAACAAGGTGTTACTGGAGAAAGTAGGCACTTTGGAAAACATAACAGACTCTTTGACCAAGTCTATGAGTGTTGTGAAGTTCTCATGGTGTAGAGAGGACATGGGAATTGTTGCCATAGGTTTGTGAACACAAGTTCATGAAGCTATCATGTTCATCAAAGAAGACAAGAAGTGGGAGAATGTTGGGTTGTTATATTCTCTGCAGTGAAAGTCGAGGGTCAAAGCGATTGACCAAGAAAATTCCAATTCAAAGTGATCGACAACAAGTCGAGAGGTTAACTAACAAGAGGTCATCGAGAGGTTGTGTGGCAACCGACTAAATACCAAATTGAGGTTGACTGGTAGTCAACTGTAATAGAATCCTGAGATTCTTGGGATTTGTAGCCAATCATATGCATGGATATGTAATTGCTTTTGGGCGCCATGATTTAGGGTTTTGCCTATTATAAAACATACAATTAAGGCATGTTGTAATAGTATTATATTGATCAATCTTGGATGTTTCGACTTGTGTTTAGCAAAAGGTTGTTGGTCATGTAGATGTAAGCTAAATTGGTTGTAGGTTGATCTTGTGTAAAGCAAGAGGGTGTGATGATGATTATTTCTTAGGTACATACCAAGTTTAGTCATCTAATCGTTTATTCTAAATGAACAAGACAACAAGAGAGCAAGACGCTCAAGGAATGTTGGTTTTCCCGTTTGGGTTTCCAGGGTAAAATCTTTGTGTACTATGTGATTGCTTTGTCATTCAATTTCTTTATTAAGTTTGTCTTCTTCTCTTCTATTAGGTTTAGTGTGGAAATATGAGGTGTAATAATTTCTACATGGAAAGGCTCCTACATTTTGTTATAGCTACATTCTCCCATCTTTGTCTCTGTCTTGATTTATGACTCAAGTTCCTTGTTTTTCTTAGTATCTTCCAGGTTAGCCTTATGTTCTCCATGTTTAGTCTCTATCGAGGGTGCTTCCACACCCTTTTCTACTAGCAATTATGTTATCATAACTATTAATGTGGAAATGTCATCTTCTCACCAATCGAAATTGACCCTGGGATCTTACTCTTCACCTTCATCGTGATTACCCCCCATCATTGTTGGTCCTCTGCTTCTCTGAAGACCTCGCAACAATTACCTTCCACTTCTCATGTAGTCATTGTAGGTGTTTACCATACATGTCTCACCAAATATATTCAAACTCAAGTTTTGATACCATATGATCTGTAAATGGTAGACTTATGGCATGTCCATTTCACCAACACAAATTCCTGAAAAATTAAAAACTTATTGATGTTCCTGCAAGTTCTTTCAAGGCTAAGATAATGACAATAATTAAAACTCTTCAAGCATATTGTAATTTCGAGTATTTTTTTATGTAGTGCTTGGATAAATACTCAACTGAATGGATAGGATTCGTGTGTTTTTAATGCTCCAATTCAAATGGAAGCTAACTTGTGCCCTCCTTATTATTTTTTTAATTGTAATTCAATAATGATAATGGTTGAGTTATGACTCTCCCCATGGTTTCATTTGCACAATGACTTGATGTGAAAATCCAACACAAAATGAATAGCAATATATGTAACTCTAACACTTAATAAAAGGTGAAATCGTTAATAAGAATGCCAACTCATGAACCAAACATTAACAAACTAAAAAACTAGTTTAAAAAGACAAGCTCCCAAAGTAAGAAAATGATTTGGAAAAGTTACATATGACAAAAGGTGCCTAACAATGGTTGATGGGAAGTGATTATCATGCATTTAACATTAAATTATACTACTCCATGGTTGTATACAATCGACCTCCAATGCATGGTCGAGGGAGAAAGAGACTCACAATTTTTTTGAGTATTAGGTAGTGAAAACAAAGCGTACGTCTAGGGTATGGATTGCCACACGCTTATAACGCAGGAAACACCTCCAAAAGGTCCATACAACTTGTGTATGGCCTCAATAGACTATGGGAACAATGTTCACATTTCCCATGAGCTCGATCTCTTCTATGGACACAAAATTCCCTCGAATTCAATGACATCAATAGAAACTTAGCTAAAAAATTGCAACACTGAGTTTATAACAACGCTTGATCTTAAATTCAAAGTGGAATGGATGGAGATGACCTTAGAGTTATCAACACTCATAGAGTACTAAGGAAAACCCTAGGTTTCTTGGTGAGAACCAATATAAATTCTTTGCAATTCTTTACCTTGGCCATTCACTCAACCAAGAACAACATGTTAACACAAACTAGAGCTAGAAAAACATATTAACACAAATTAGAGCAAGAACAATTTCACACATAAAACTATCCATCACAATCACAAAGAAATCTCAAAATAATTCAAGACATAATTGAGACCATATTTACCTTGGAAACTTGAATGGGAAAACCAACATTCAATTGGCATCAACCAAGATCTTTATTTCTCAATATTGTGCAGGTTACAATATTCATAGGTCCTTTGGTCCATTCTCAGTTTTCACATGGAAATTTGGGTAGCGATTTCTCTTAGTCTCAGCCAAAGAACCCCTATTCCTCTGCAATGCAAGAGTAAATAAGAGAATAGGTCAGCTATGGTTGAAGTTGGAAGGCCGAGCGTCCCCAACTCTTCGGCTTCCACCAATTCTACCGTGCTTCTCCTCTTTTGTTTTGTTTTTCAAATACACTTGAGGAGTAATGCCTCATGTTTTTGTTTTTAAATACATAAATTCTTTTTTCTTTTCTCACTTTTTTCCCCCATGTTTTATTTTCGTTCATCTACATTCCCCACATATACATTGACAATACTGTATTAATGCAAGTGTGGACACTATTTAGGATGGCATGGGGCCCTTCATGCCATCAACCTTGTCTCCTACCTCGTCCATAGTCTTGAACCTTGCTTTTGTTGATCCTCATTTAACCTAAGATGATAGATAATTGTTGTTGTGCAGATCTAATTCGAATCAAAGGCATGCAAATTAATGAGCTTTTACTCCTCACCTCACTTACCTATTTGAAGAGGCAGTGATTTGGATAATATCTTGTTCATCGAATTTATAATGAGAAAAGTCATATTTTTCTAGTGAGCATATGAATAATTATTGAGCGCATAGCCTTATGTCCATTAAAAACTATCCATCCTCCATGGATTCCTCCAACCAAACCAACCCTTGCATCCCAAGGCCACTAAACATAGTATTCATTATAGGTTTAAGAGGTAAATCCTTTAGTGGGATCCCATTGACAGGAAACACCCTACATCCATGAAATATCTACAACGTTAGGTGCACTATATTTTTGTTGCATACACCAAGTTGCAAAGTGTGCATGCATATGCCAAAAATCCACATACACACTTAGCAAGGCACACTAACACCCAGTGGAGCAAGCACACACCTCAACAAGGCATGTGCACACTCAACAAGTAACACCCCTATAACCAAGTATGGAAATTGTGGTCGATATTGTTACGAATCTCGTGCACCAATATGTGTGTGCATGTGCCTAAGAAGACAAACAATGACCCACCTCCAATGATGAAACCAAACCACCTTTAGTGATCAAGCTTTAACAACCATATGGAAACATTGTGGTAGCTCTCGATATTCCAATCTTCCAATTGAATGTGTAATTGGAATTTTGTAGAGAATCCTAGTTACAGATTCGTGTGACAATGCATGTATAAACACTAAATCATTTTTTTCCATGGAAAAAAAAGCGTAATTTTATTCATCCGTAGAGACAAAATTACATTTTGTAGGTGTTGAGCACTTTCCATTTGATTCTCACCAGGTGAGTTATCCTTCCGTCTTCAATATGAGGAAATACAATGCATTGAGTGATACATATATAGTAATGCCGATCATATTTGTAGAAATCCTGTAAGTGCCAGTGAGTGATAATGTACTTTTCCAAAGACGTTCTTCTTATGATAGGACTATTTTTTCCAAAAAAATTCAAAAAACAAAATAGTACTGGAGGGAGTTTTATCCCAAGGCCTCTATAAAGGGGCGGTGGAAGAAATCTGATGTGTCTTCTTCCTTTGTTTCTAAAATGTGCCAGGTTCCATGTGGAAGATGTAGTCTAACTTTGGAGAGAGAATCAACTAGCTGGCTTCGTTCCCTGTAAACATGATTGAATGAGTAATCATTAAGAGTGTGTAGTAGTTTAAAGATTTCCTCTAAGATTGGCTGCAAAAGGATGTTGTGGCATGATTGTTGTTTGCTAGCCCAATTGATTACAATTTTGGAATCTCTGAAAATTTGGAGATTTTGGACCCCTTTTTCCCCATCAAATTGTAGAAGTAACTTTAGGGCCAAGAGTTCAGCAAGGTTGTTTGTTCCCGTTCCCAGTCCCATTTTTATTTTGAAGAAGTGCCTGTTGGAGAGGTAAAGGGCTGCACCGCCTCCACAAAGTTGATTTTGTGAGGCTCCATCAAAAAAGGCCCAAGGCTTTGTAGAGTCAATAA
>ML781490.1:869583-879793 GCA_009831015.1 Picea engelmannii
TAACTCTCTAGATACCTAACATTCCATCCCCCTTATGAAATCGTTGTCCTCAACGCTCGAGGTACAACCATATATCAGGGTCCCATGGATAAGTGTGGACCATAGTGCTGAAGTAGACTAGAGAACTAGGGTCCCATTGAGAAATGGAGGCCACCATGTTGAACTAGTCCAACCGCCATTGTAAACCATGGTCCCATGTCCAATTGCATATGTGAACTCCACATGGAATATATTGACACCCAATAACCAACTGAAAATGATGCTCCCAATACAGACACCTATCATGTGGATCCAAATAAGAATATCCATGCACATAGTGAGAGATGATCAAAGCTGAATCGGGAAGGAACAATACCATTGTAGAATATGCAGGCTGGACACTGGTAATCATAACTAGCTCATGAAGTTTGACATTGATGTTCTCTACAGAAGTTGGAGTAGAGTCATCAAATAAAATATGGAAGTGATTGTCATCCCATAAATGACAACTATCCATATACCAATCATCACAATCGACCTCAAAATCATACCAAACATATATTTATTGATCTCCCTGATGTCTGCCATAATAAATATCTCCTGCATGCTATCCAATGAATCTTGAATACTACGAAAACTTTCCTTGAGGCCGTCTGCAAGGTCATGCAATCTGTCATTCAATGTGCCATACAATGTGTCATACAATTGGGCTTTGAATGCTTCAGTCATCTGTAGAATTTCTTCTAGGGTTTGAGAGGACATAGTCATTGGAAACACCACATAAAATATACCAAAACAAATCTCTTAAAATAATTTATCCAATGACATTGATCTGGTAACAATATGAGCACCCTATGAAAAGTTATGAACTCTGCAGTCCTACCGCCATCACGAAAACCCCCTCAAAATAGTTGATTTTAAATAAGTGATATCTTCACTTCTAGAGCTCCAATTTGGATGATTTTTTGTTTTTAAATTGGATGAAATTGTGAGAGGAACTCAGATCTACAATTTGTTTTGAAAAATTCAGCTTCAGATGCCACAAAAAACAAAAAACTCACATGGCCGTCCGTGGAAAAAAAAAACCTTGAAAATTGCAGATTTTAAAATGCAAATAATTTGACTTCCCGGACTCCGTTTCAGACGATTTTTTTTTTTAAATTGGGTGTTTTTATGAGAGGAACTCAGATCTACAACCAATTTTTGAAAAATTTTCACCAAAAACTATATAAATCGTCCGGAATGTCGCGACCCTTTTTTTTTTTTTTTTCCGAAAAAATAAATCTGCAAAAAATAAAAATATTTTCCCCACACTTCCAACCAAGGAAATTGCTCTGATACCACTTTTTAAGTACCAAAGACTTAATACAAAAGAACCATAGTAGACATACAAGAAAAATATGCAAAATTTCCTTTATTATTATCAAAACCCTTGGGGTAGGGCAACACCATACAATAGATCCTATTATGGAAGGGATCCTCTCTTGTTCACTTGCCTCTTCGATGGGGCATCTTCCTATTGAGATACCACTCCAAATACAATACTTCTCTTCATATCCCATTACATTGCTTGAAACCCTTTATATAATGCTACCATCACCTAAGAACATTATAGAGAAGAAATATTCTAGAAGTAGAACCTTCTAAGAAGTCCTCTTACATTTATTATATCTAACTATCTATTTATTATATCTAACTACCATAATGAGATTTATTTAATAATATAGTGGACCTAGTCCACCTTATATTGAATGGACTCCACTATAATCACTATGGGCCCTTCCCCCCCCCAACTACCTCTCTATCTACTTAACAGGTTGGAGGAGAGGGAAGTCTGCAGCTTGAAAAGGGTGATGGAAAAAAATGAGAGGGAAAGTGCCTTGAAGGAGGCCGAGGAAAAGGGGAAGGGATAAAGGGGCTGGGAAAAGGGAAGGGGTAGGGGGGAAGGGGGGGGAAGGGCCTGTGGCCCTAGCACATGGGATTAGAATCCTATGACCATATGCGGGAAAAGAACATAAAGTCCCTAAGAGCTCCTCATCATGTGAAGTATATGTTCTATTCACACAATGTTCAACACTAAATCATTATAATAGAACTTATATGAATATTTATTTTCTTCTAAACTTTTGTTGGCCTACAGTTCGATGCTTCTCTATTATACGATATCCTTATATTTTCATTATTGTTTGTTCTATGCATTTAGCTTGCTCTAATCCTTAACATTTCACAATTTATGTATTTGGGCATACATAGTTGCGATTATGCTTTCACCGCAACAATCATAACTCTTGTGTTTTGATGTTGTCCTCCACTTGACATCTTGGAAATAGAGAAATGAGGAATAAAAATAATAAATTATTAATGTGAACCTCCCAAGCGACGATGAGTATGTGGGTTCCTAATAAACATGGATTTACATTTAAGCATCAAACTTATCTACTTGAAAATCAAAATCAGATCTAAATGACCATATCAATGGTCATTTCCAACTACACATGGATGTATAAGTGGAGCACCCAATTGTGCCCATTGGGTGGTGGTGGCCCCTATTAGTATACTTGGAAATTCAACTCAACATATAACTCATCATGTCACACACATCTTAAATGGACTATGTGGATAAAACGGGCGATGATTAAGTCTGACAAAATCAACCTAAAATAATGATCAAGTTTGACCACTTTGGTGCACACCATGAATGATTTGATTTATGGTAATGGAGTTGTGATTATCCTTGTATATTGTGCACGAGGATGACCATCAAGGATCACCTAAATTATGATTTGATCATCCAACTCATGTAAAAATATGTAATTGTGTACTTGCATATTCTTCTCATTGATATTTAGGAGATATGGTATAATCCATCTATTGTTCTCTATACTCTAGACTTTCTCTTTTGTTCATCCTCCAAATATGACTTATCGGTACGACACTCTCCCATAGTGCCACAACTCCAAACCAATATTGTAGTCCAATGAACTAGAATTGATCATGAAAATTTGAGCACTCTCTAGCATTCATGTGTTTGAATCCTTGTATCGTTGCTCGAATGTTTTTTTAAGACATGAATAGGTAAGTGATCCTTTGTTGGTGTTGATGATTGAAGCTATGTGAGACTTTCTCCAGCTTACAAACCTGTGAGATGTGGATCATTGCAACTATGTGAGATATTCTCCAGCTTACAAAACTGAGAGAAAGCCCCTGAGAAGGGTGTGTGTTTCCTATCCGAGACAGAGATGGAACATAGAGATGACCTCCTCCATACTGAGAGTTGAGAAGAAATCCAAATGATTCTCATGTGTAACACAGTGAGAAAGGTAATCTGCAGAGTTGGACGTGCTTGTGGCTGAGCACAAGGTGAACATGTGAAATCCCAAAGTGTTGGGTGCATCGTCATGAGAACAAAAATGAAGATGATGTATTAGCCTCCTCTGAGCAGAAGAGTTGACGAGAAACCCCAGATGACTCTCCTATGTAATGGAGTGGGAAATAAGATCTGTTGAGCAGACGTGGCTATGGACGAGCACATGTGAACATGATCCTAGTGGCTGAGCACTAGTGAAGAAGTGGTTCTTCTGTGTAATGCAGTGAGCCAGAGATATGGAAATCCCTATGGATGTGACCCTAGTGGATGAGCACTAGTGGGTGTATCAGATCCCTTGCTATATTGTTCAAGAGTCAGACCTGCATGTAACCCTAATTGTAATGTAAAGGGTATAGGTCGGCCCCACCTTAATGTGACTGGTAATTAATGTAAAAGATAATTAATCTGGTTAATATTAATTATATTATAAGCTAGTGAGGTCGGCCTTGTTGTGCCAATAGACACTTCCGTTGACAGGTTCAGGTTAGTATAAGTAAAGGTAAATTCCCCATTGAGTAATCATATCTTTCACGTGAGTTTGGAAATTTCAGCAAGTACACCTTCTTGGGAAAAGTGCACACCTCTCTTGGGCGCTAGTCTTCTAGGGTTTGAACACCCTCTTGTGTGATAGGTATTCTTGGTGGTGAAGGTCTTTCTCTTGAAGAATATAGAAAATGATTTGGTTGGGTTTTCTTCCCTTGTTGAGAAGGGTTTCCTAGGATACTTCTTGTGTTCTTGTGTGCATGGTGCTTCTTCTTGTGATATTGGTTGCTGCAACATTAATGGTTATGGTTAAATGCTAAAATGAAATGAACTTCATGCTTAAGCTTGCTTATTGAAAAATCAACATGGTATCAAAGCATAGGTCTTAAAGAATCCATTGCACAAAACTTCAAGGCAAACCATCCTCTTTTTGTAGAACCGTATGACCCTCCTAGGGTTTCCATAAATTCCGTACGACCCTCCTTCTTTCTCAGTTTCAACCCTTAATACTTGGACGTTGGGGATATTTTTGGCATAGGAGAGTATGACCTTCTCCAGCGCACCTCCAGAGACTCTCAAAATGAAATTCTGAGCATTTTCAATTTTTGACCCTAGGGTTTCTAGGGTTTCACTAATTTCTGCAGAAATTTCAGTATTAGGGTTTCTGCAACTCATTGAAAGAGCTCTTTAGCTCACCAGTGTTTTCTCATCTTTCAAAGGCTTATTTTTGGAATTCATAAGTCCAACAAAACCTAAAAGTGATAGCCTAGCCTATCCATTAGGTTTTCTAGCCCAGTTGACAAAGGGTTGTGAAGAATCTAAAATTATGATGAACAAAACTATGATGGAAGTTAATCTTGATGGATCAATCAACTTCAAGGTTCTGGAAGACAAGAATTCAAAGGAAGACTTATTGTGGGTAATACAAAAAAGTGTCATTGTAACATACCTCCTTCATGAATATGTCAAGAGGACAAAGATCATCCAGGAACCATTCGAGAAATCATATCAACACCCTTAGGTATGCACTTGTATATATATTATTTGTATCATTGTCACGAGCGAAAAATTCAGGAGGAAGGGACCTTTTGCTGAAGTCATGGATCCAAAGGGATCTCAGTGCATTTAGAGGAACAACACACTCAAAGTGAAGATTCTAGATTTGATTGTTGTAATTGGCATTCCTTTAACCTATATTTCTAAAGTTTGCTACATTACAAGTAGGTGTTGTAGCTGTAACATCAATCCTTAAATTGTTTTAATTCTAGAGATGCACTCATTATTATCCTTTAGGAGATATTATTGTTTTGGTTCCTCTTGTTTTCTTGTTCTAGTCAGGTTAAGAATAAAGGAAGATGTTTATCCTTCAGAGGGAGCCACTTGACTTAGAGGGAGTCAAAACTATTTGAGAAAGAGGAAGAATAGAACCATCATTGGTGCGACCAATGAAATAATACATGATCAAAATCCTTCTATGATTCTATGGGCAAAAGCATGCATGACACAATATATGTTCAGAACAAGGGTATTCACCAGACTTTGAAAGACATAACTCTCGAAGAATTCTTCACCAGAGTGAAGCCTGATATTAAACACTTCAGGATATCTAAGTTCCCAGTGTATTTTCATGTACCCAAAGGAGAATAAGTCCAAAATAGACCCTTTAGGGAGAAAAGATAAATTTATGGGATAAACAATGAATCTTTGAAGACATTCCAAGATCGACATCCTTGGTCAAAGACAGATTGAGACAAGCAGAGATGTTGTCCTTGAAGAAGAGATAACCTTTCAAGGATCCAGAGAATCTCAGATGGAGATTGTCAGTGAAATAATATCTTCTCCCCCTTCAGTAGTTCAGAGGGAGACAAACATTATTCCAGTTGATCCAACTTCTCCAGTTGATATGTTTAGAGATATTGCAGTAGGGAATAAAAGGCCTACCTAGACTCACTCTACAAGAGGTAGAGAAACATATAAGCCTCTCAAGGCACATCCCAAGAAATCAAAGGAGATTTTCAAGCTATCCTTTAGTCATGAGCCACTTCATTGATGTTTAGCCTCCTTGTCTTAGAGAAGCAACAAGAGAACATGTATGACAAGATGCCATAACAGAAGAATACCAGTATATCTTAAAGAATGTTGTACATGATATTATTGAGGGACCAGAAGGGAAGTCTGTGGTAACCTCCAAGTGGATCTATAAGATAAAGCATGCAGCTGATGGAAGTATCGAGAAATACAAAATGAGATCTATAGCCAGAGGTTTCTCACAAACATAGGGAGTTGTCTATGATGAGACACTTGATCTAGTAAACCCGATACACTTCCATCTGTACCACCATCCATGAGATGGAAACTATATAAAATAGATAGATTCTTGACGAGCTTGGATTTTAGAAAGAGTGTTGCTGATCCACAACCTATATTATTATAGTGTTGGTGACAAGAGCCTGATTTTGATGACTTATTCAGAAAGACTTGTTGTTGGATACAAGTAATCCTTGACTTCTGAATTAGAGATGAAGAATTTGAGTATGATGCACTACTTCTTGGGACAAGAAGTATGATAGAAGACCGATGAGATTTTCCTAAGAATATACAGTGAAAACATTAAAGAAGTTCAGTATGACATAATGCAAAATCCACCGTGATGGATTTAAAGAAAAATATTGATGATGATTCAGACAAGACTGATCCACAATTGATTGGATCACTGATGTCTCTGGTTAACACTGGACTTGATTCATGCCATGCAGTGAATGTGCTTAGTCATTTCATGAGTCAACCAAGACAGACTCACTAGACAACAACAAAACATGTATTGATATATACACGAGATATAGTTGGATATGGCCTGAGATATGCCTCCAGTGTGAACCCGAGTTTGCAGGATATGCCGATTCAGATTGAGAAGCAAGTACAATGGACCAGAAGAGCACATTTGGTTGTTTTTCTACCGTGAAGGTTGCCATGGTTTCTTGATACAACAGGAAACAAAACTCTGTGGCCTTGAGTACCACAAAGGCAGAGTATATAGCATCGAGTGTGTGAAGCAATGTGGCTTCACAAGCTTCTGATAGATTTACTTGACCATGAGATGGATCCTATGATGATAACCAAGATTCATATATAAAGTTCCTTGAGAACCCAGTGTTTCCTGATAGATCGAAACATGATGAGATAAAATATCCTTATATTAGAGATATGATGCAAAGGAAAATCGTACACATACAATACCTTCCTACACATGAGCAGATTGCAGACATCTTCACCAAACTAACTTGATGAAGAAATCCTACCTAGTTGAGAGGGAGTTTTGATGACTCCAGCCAAGACAAAATTCAAAGTACATCCGTGTGGGACTTGGAATGATGAAGAATGCCTCCCTAGTTGAGAGGGAGTGTTGATGATTGCAGCTATGTGAGACATTCTCCAGCTTACAAACCTATGAGATGTGGATCATTGCAACTATGTGAGATATTCTCCAACTTACAAACCTGAGAGAAAGCCCCTGAGAAGGGTGTGCGGTTCCTATCTAAGACAGAGCTGGAACGTAGAGATGACCTCCTCCATACAAAGAGTTGAGAAGAACTCTAGATGATTCTCCTATGTAACACAGTGAGAAAGGTGATCTGCAGAGTTGGACATGACTGTGGCCAAGCACAAGGTGAACGTGTGAAATCCCAAAGTGTTGGGTGCATCGTCATGAGAACATAAATGAAGATGATGTATTTGCCTCCTTTGAGCAGAAGAGTTGACGAGAAACTCCAGATGACTGTCCTGTGTAATTGAGTGGGAAAGAAGATCTATTGAGCGGATGTGCCTGTGGACGAGCATAGGTGAATGTGATCCTAGTGGTTGGGCACTAGTGAAGAAGTGGTTCTTCTATGTATAGCAGTGAGCCAAAGATATGGACATCCCTATGGATGTGCTCCTAGTGGATGAGCACTAGTGGGTGTATCAAATCCATTTCTATATTGTTCAAGAGTCAGACCTGCCTATAACCCTAATTGTAATGTAAAGGGTACAGGTCGGCCCCACCTTAATGTGACTAATAATTAATGTAAAAGATAATCAATCTGGTTAATATTAATTATATTATAAACTAGTGAGGTCGGTCCTATTGTGCCAATAGACACTTCTATTGACGGGTTTAGGTTAGAATAAGTAAAGGTAAATTCCCCATTGAGGAATCATATCTTTCATGTGAGTTTGGAATTTTCAGCAAGTACACCTTCTTGGGAAAAGTGCACACCTCTCTTGGGCGCTAGTATTCTAGGGTTTGAGCACCCTCTTGTGTGATAGGTATTCTTGGTGGTGAAGGTCTTTCTATTGAAGAATATAGCAAAGGATTTGGCTGGGTTTTCTTCCCTTGTTGAGAAGGGTTTACTAGGATACTTCTTGTGTTCTTGTGCATGGTGCTTCTTCTTGTGATCTTGGTTGTTGCAACATTAATGGTTATGGTTAAATGATAAAATACAATGAACTTCATGCTTAACCTTGCTTATTGAAAATTCAACAGTTGGAAGAATGGGGGAGGTGTAACATCCCCATTATAATCCCCAATTTAATTAACGCTTATGTAGATATAATGTGTGGCTACGACCAAAGTGATGTAATATGCGAATTGTATTTCTATGCTTTGATAATAAAATGTGATGCCAATTTCTAAGGGGACATGGACAAGAGATGGGGGATGAATTAATCCACAAGAGAGGGGAGTGTCTATGATAATGGCCAAGAGGGGGTCCAAGGGAGAATTACCCATGTATATGAATTCAACCCATTTTCCTAAGTTTGTTATTTGTATATGAACCTTCCCATTTCTGATTGAGTGTTCCCAAAGCCAATAATTGAGTACATGCAAGAGGGTGGGTATGAGTAGTCACATGGGCATATGGGGGTTGAGTACAATCAACTTTGGGAAGAGTCTGTAATGTCCCTTTCCAAATAGGAGTTCCAGAGAGGAGGCTTAATGGTCTAAACCACCCCGTTCGACTATAGCCAGCACCAGAAAAGGGGTAAACAAGGTTACTAGAGGTCACTCCAGTCACAGGTGTTATATTCAAAAAGTGACATTGAGCTAAAAAGGGTTAAAAGTGCTTTTAAGTCATTATGAGCTAAAAATAGAAGTCAACAGTGAATTAGGGTTTCAACAATGATTTAGGGTTTTGGAAGTCAACAGTGAATTATGGTTTCAATAGTGATTTAGGGTTTTGGAAAGCTATAAAGGAAGGGTTAATGACCTAATTCATTATTATGCAGATTATGACTTGTCATTGAGGAGAGAGGCGCATCTTAGGAGAGATAGTTCAGTGGATTCCACGAGGAAGACACCAATTGGATGATTTCAGTGTTGAGAGACACACCCTAGTCACCAAGAAGATCATTCAGGTCTTCCATCATTCTTCAACAATAGTTACATAGTGTTCAGCAGCAAGGGTGCATTCATCCAGAGGGAGGGCGCAACTTCTGAGGGGATTTTAGGTCGAATTACCCCATCTAGGGGGGATTCCAAGATTTCCCTCCAACCCATTTGAGAGGATGGAAAGGCGCATATTTTGCCTTGTTCCTCATCAGATTCTGACAAAGGAATCAACTGGGACGCATTTTCCAGACTTGGGTGTGCAAAACTTTTGGTAGGCACATTTGGGGTTCTAGAGCGAGCATCAAACCAGATTCAGGGAAACCCTTCCGACCCATTTCCTAATAGACCAAGGTGGTCATTTTGAGACATATCTCATCCAATTCCGATGGTGGAATCACTAGGATGCATTTTGCCAGAAGAATAGGGGCACATTCCCCCATGGGTATCCATTCGGGGTCCCGACTCATCAGCAGAGGGGTCAGACAGATACCAGTACTGAGGACTAGAGCAGGGCGCATCATTTGGGATAGTTTCCAGGCCATTCTGAGAAGTATAGCTCCCAGGGTGAACTTTCCAGACTTCTAGCAAATTATCATCAGAGCTGCCATATTCCCAACGCACCCATTGATTCCGCAGTACTCACATGTTTCGGGTATTATCTTTTAGTTTCTTATTTGTATTTCAACTAAGATCCTTTTGTCTTCTGATCTTCAGAAGACAAAAGGATCTTAGCCGAAATACAAATAAACAACTAAAAGATAATACCCAGAATATGTGAGTATCTAGCCGAGTGTTGTTATTTTATTCAGCTGCATTCGACCTATTGTAATCCACAGAGGTATCATAATACGAACTTTTCAGTCCTTTGTCACATTTGTTATCTCCTCAAATAAATTAGTCAAATTTATTTTGATTAGGTGATAGGGAGTCATTAAAAAATACCTTCCTAATTTTTTCAAGGTTTATTTTAAAGAAGCTATGTTTGTAATAAAGTTTCCAAAACTTTTGTTTGT
>ML781490.1:879840-903129 GCA_009831015.1 Picea engelmannii
TTTTCTTTCAAAAGAAGAAAACATAGGTTTCGGTAGCTAAGTGTTTCTCCAAAAGAGCTTCCAAACCATTGAAAGCCCTAGCTTTCAACAACTTAAATCCAAAAGTTGGAGCTATGTTAACTACCGAAAGCGCCAGAGCTTAGAAAAGTCAGCCCATCCTTTGGGGCGCCTAAATCGTCGGAAATGAAGTTTCATGATTGCAATTTAAACCGCCGAAAAGACAGGAAGTAAGTCATTTGATGACTTGGATCTCATCTCTGTATGACATATCAAATCTTTAAATTATCTATTTCATTAAATAATGTGGAGGTGTACTTCCTGTTCTGTTATTCGAGTTATTAATGAACTGTTATTTCAAATCCGAAGTTACCCTCTCATATCCCTTGTAATCAGCGCTCTCCCTAAATTCATATCCCACATTTTTCACCCTTGTTCTAGCTAAGCTAAAAACCCTTTTCTATGCTATGTGGTTTCTCCTCCAAGCCTGATTCTCCAAATTGAAGGTACACATGATTTTTCTAGTAGATGAAGACATGAGGACCAGTGTTGAGAAAAGAACTGGATAACATCGGTTATTTGGAATCACACCCAGAAGTGTGTCAACTCTTCAGGGACGCAGGATGTTACATATTTTGTGAGAAATTGCAGAGTTTTCACCAGCAGGTGGCAGAAGCTTTCGCTCTAACTTTTGATGGGATAAAAGTAGTTATTAGTCAAGATGAATTCCAGGTAGACAAATCCCTTATAGCCGAAGTGAAAAAACTCCCAAGATATGGAGAAATTTGGTTCAAAACCATTGTTACAAAAGATATTGAATTCAGGTCCTACTTGAAACCAGAACACAAATGTTTGATTTGGAAGAAAGATATCCCTATATCTTTTCTTGAAGAAAAATGGCAGCACTTGTTAAAGGCCATTTTTGTTTATATAACTTGTGAAGGCAGATATAACAGGGTGACGATCTATCATTTTAAGCTCATGAATCATTTTACTGGTAGGAGCCCACTCAACCTGCCTTATTACCTTCACAAAATCCTGAATAAGATGGCTCATCAAGTTAAAGAAAAACCCAACAATATTGAAGGTAGATTGTCTCATCATGGCTTGATTAAGCTATTGGTTTGTGAGTTGTTGCAGATAAGGAACATGGATTGGGGACACTTCTTGTTTTGGAATCAATTGCAGACAAAGCTACAACTAGAAGATAAAGAGAAGTCTTCTTCAAAGAAGTCTTCTACACCCAGCAGTGGAAAAAGAAAGAGGAGAGCTATCTCTCAAGTGACATCCGAACAAGATACTCCATCTTCCAAGCCCAAAGAAGCAAAGAAGAAGCTGGAGTTTGTTGAGGACACAGAGCAGGCTACACCAAAGAAAACAAACTTGCTAAATTTACCATATTTAGACTCAGATAAAGAATAAAAAAAAAAAAGTCCATGTTGATGAAAGTGTAAAATTCTCCATGGAGCAAGCACTAGAAGCTGAGTGGTTCAACAGTCTTGAGAAAGGTGAAACATCTAGCAAGAAAAGGAAACAGTGCAAAGCAAAGGATATTAAGAAACTTAAAGAAAAAATAGAGCAACAAGAAGTGCTAGAGAGGGTAATTAAAACTAGATATGAAATTATGTCAAAGAATTTTGCAGAAACCAGTGCAACCCTAGAAAAGCTAGCACATGAAAGTATAAAAGAAAAGAAAAAGAAGAAGAAGTTGGTAAAATATTACAATAGTTTATGGTGGCTAGTTAGGCATTTGAAGAAAAAGGTTAAATTATCGAAATCATAGACCATGCTTTCAAAACATCAGCCTCAAGCATCTGGTGACCTTGAAACCCTAGCAAATGCAGCCATCCATCTAAATGACCCAAACACAACCATTACAGAAGATGGACAAGATGCAGGGAGAAGCAACCTTAAGGTGTGTAAGAGTTGATACAAAGAATAGTTTGAAATTTTGTCATTCTCACTAAGAAGGAACTTTCGGTGGCTTAGGCGAACATTTCGACTGTTCATTAGCCACCGAAAGCAAAGCTTTCGGTAGCTAACTGACCCATTTTTTGTCTACTTTAGCTACCGAAAGTGATGACATGACAGGGAAGTATTGTTTTTGCACATATCAATGTTTTGCTTATCCAAATGCCTCAGGAACAGTTCTAAACGTTGGATAATAATCAAATTCATCATTATCAAGAGTTCATTTTGATTTTGGAGATGCCTAGCAAGGTGGAAAGGACAATTGGTTACCTATTTTTGGGGGCAAAAAACTGTCTTGTGACAATAGGTGGCAATTTCGACTTGTTCTATATCTTATGAGGAGTTACTATACTTGTCAAAGATTCTAAAGACATGAAGATCACTTTAGATAAGAAATTGACCCATTTTATAGGACACCTGCCTATCTTCTTGTGCCAGTTATTAGTTTTTCGATTTAGGGAAATTTTGATCCAGTATTCTAGGATCTGGATATCTGATGTAAAGGCTATAAAACCACAATTTTTTCATGAAATAAAGGTTCAACTTTGATTTCTTCTATGCTGCTACTGTAATAGATAATTTTTCTTAATATATGAAACTTGCAAGCTTCTTTCATTGGTGTTATCAGAGCTCTTCTTTCTTATCTATTTTTACTTATGAGTTGAATGCAATTCTCTGTCTATGCTTATTTAATCCATAGGTGTCTGTCATCTCACCCTCTGATTGTTAAGCAAAGGATCATAAGTGGTTATGCTAGTTTCTAAACCCACCATGCTTATTGTTTTATATATGTGTGATCTGGTTAAGTGATTAGTTTCTGTTCTATTTGATACACAACCTGTCTGATTGCATCTCTTGAGAGCCTTGTATTGTTTGATATCCCTAGAAAGTCTTGAATACACAGTCCAGTTAGTTAGATAATCATCTTGATCCAACCCCACATCCATTATTCAATAAATAATTACAAAAACAGTTAAGTTACCAGGCATCTCTAAGATACAACCTATGAGAGTTTCCTGGAGTGATAACAAATTGGCGTCATTGTCGGGGATCGAAGATTGAAGATTAGCTTCCTTGGGAAATGACATAGATCCAACTTTGATGATAGACAAAGTGCGGACACTATTTTGGTTGTAATAATCTATCTGGCGACTCCATTGGAATGAAGTGGCTCCGAGAAGGGCTCATACCAGAGAAAATCCAGAAAGGCCACTGGCAACACAAGTTTCAAACCCTGAGAAGATCATTAGAAGTGGAAAAGCACTGCAAAGACAATATTCCAGATCTGCAGGAGCATCTAGACCAGGTATTTCAAGAAGCACTTCTTCATTTGTATCTAGAGAACCTCTTGTCGAATCCACTTCTGCTGAAACTTCTAGTTCTCAAAAAATTGTAATTGAGTCAGAAAGCTTGAAGGGTGATGAGCCTTTAATTCCTTCTAATGTTATAGATCCTATTTCTGAGCATATTACTATATCTGACTTAGGAAAAGAAGTTGTAGAATCTATCCAAGAAGAGGACTCTTCCTCTTCCTTGAATTCTTCACAAACTGAACCTGGAATTTTTTTTTCTATACCCATACCAATTTGCCCATTCTTGAAGATATTTTACACGACCTTTTCTCTAAGGGTGAGGAAAACTTGGCCTTGCTGCTTGGCTAGTTTTACAGAGCTTCTTATTTCCCACCTTGTTTAGATTTTGAAGAAACCACATTCGAGGGTAGTCATTCTACCAGTGCTTCCACTTCATTCCTCAGTGAAGTAAAACCACCAGCATTGTCCATAGTCCCACCTGTCCCATCTCAGTCATCATCTACAGAAACATAATCCTCTACATCAATGCCTAAGATTGCCATGGCTACTCCTTTGACAAAAATGGAACAGATCTTAGCAAATATGTATGCTCCTCTTGTTTTGCCCAATCCTTTGTCAACCATGCCAACAACATATTATCAGAAGTACATGCCCAAGTTTACTGGATCTGGAGATTATACTGTTGAAGAGCACATATAGGCTTTCTATGCCTATGCTGAGAACATTAACATTTCTGAGGAAGATGTTTGGACCAGAGTATTTGTGCAGAGCTTGGATGGTCAAGCTAGGAAGTGGTTCAAGGAACTGCCAGCTAATTCAGTGACAGGTATTGAGCAATTAGATGAAGTGTTTTTGAAGCATTGGGGAGAAAGAGGAGACCTTTTGTATTATATTACTGAATTTGGAAATCTAAAAAGAGAAAATGGTGAATCTGTCTCAGACTTCACCAAAAGATTCAATAAGATGTTTGGCAAGATCCCTGCAGAGATCAAGCCAACTGACACATCAACAAAGATTACTTACTCTTCTGCCTTTGATCTAGAATTCTGCTAGATCCTTAGAGAAAGAAGGCCAGGCACACTCGCCTTAATGCAAGATGCTGCTCTTGAGGTTGAATCTAACATCGTGGCATCCCAGAAACTTAAAGGTAAGTTTGAGAGAAAGAAGTCATCTGTTGACCCTCCTTCTTCTTCAAATACCAAAATGGAAAAGATGGCCAAGATGTTGGATAGCTTGACCTCAGAGATGTCAAAATTGAAAATTCAGGGTCAGCAACTAGCAAGAGGTAGAGAGCCTAATGCCTATGCTCCTAAGAAACCTAATGCATTCCCTTACAAAAGGAACAACTAGCAGGTCTAGATCCTTCAGAGAGACAAGAATGCAGCTGAAGACCAAAGGATCAGGGCCCCTTTTCAAAATGTTGTGCTGGAATAAGAGCGGGAGCTATCTCATGGTGAAGTTGAAGAAGAATATGACATCGATTGCTTTGAGGATGATGTTGATTCCTCCTTCTTGACACAAACATATTATGAGAAGGCCCTCATGAATGAGCAGATTAATGAGGCAAGCACTGAAAAATCTTTCTATCAGACAAATGATCAGCAAGGTTATAATTTAATATTCAAGACTGATGTTTCAAAGCCATTGCTTGCTGCCCCCAGAAAGAAGAAAGATGTTGCTACCAAGCAGCCTATTGTTCCTGCAAAACAGATGTCCACTCTTGCAAAACAGTAGCAGAAGCCATTGCATCCCCAAGCTAAGGATCATGTGTCCCTCAGATCTCCCTCTAACGAGGTAAGACCTTCCAACAAAATATCATATTCATTTAATTTGGAATCAGAAATTCAGAAGGTAAAAATACCCATGCCATTGACTGAACTTATGAAGAATGATATATTCAAGTTTGCTATCCTAAAGTCCCTTCAACCAAAGACTCCCATAGCTGCTGATTATGTAAATCTTCAAGATGATAAGCCCACAATGACTATAGGACCTACGATTGAGAACCGAGATGATTCTTATCCACCCTTCTACATATCCCTGAATATCCATGACAAGATCCTTCACAATTGCTTGCTTGACTCAGGAGTGTCACACAATCTTATGCCTAAAGAAGTGATAGATGAGCTTGGCCTTGACATCACAAAACCTTACCATGATATCTTCTCTTTCGACTCTAGGAAATTCAGATGCCTCGACCTCATAAAAGACCTTGTCATAAACCTTGCCCAGCTGCCAATGAGAAGCATGGTAATGGATGTTGTAGTGGCTGTTATCCCACCCAAGTTCGGCCTCCTCTTGTCACGTTCATGGAGAAAAAGGCTAGGTGGTACCCTGCAGATGGATCTTTCGTATGCCACAGTCCCGGTGTTTGGAGGAGAGGTAAAGAGACTTTGCAGAGAGAATCAACTTGCCTACATCATTATTGATGAGAAGAATTATGTAAACCATCCCATCTATGCATTGGACACGAACTTTGGGGCATGCATTCTACAAATAGATGATTCTCATCCAACTCCTTTACAGCTCACAAAGCCTACTTATCAACAGACTGATGGAGAGAGTACTCCCATCTGGAGCATGTTCTTTAATGGTGCCAGTACCAAAGACTCAGCAGGTGCAGGTGTAGTTTTGATTTCTCCTTCAAAGGAGACTATTCATTTGTCTTTTAAACTTGATTTCAAGACTAATAACAATATAATATAGTATGAGGCTTTGTTGTTGGGATTAAATGCTTCCAAGGAGATGGGAATAAAAGGTCTAAAGGTGTTTGGAGATGCAGATCTCATAATACAACAAGTGAACAGTACTTTCCAAGAAAAACATGTCAGGTTGAAAGCTTACAGAGATGAGGTATGGAAACTTAGGGACTCTTTTTCCTTTTTTGATATTTCTTATATACCTAGAGCTATGAATCACCTAGCTGATTCCCTTGCTATCTCAGTCAGTATGTTCATTCCTCCCATGCCTCCTAGAATGAACTATGAAATCCAAGTCAAATAGAGACCATCCCTACCTGAAAATGTCAAGTATTGGAAAGTCTTTGAGGATGATGATGAGCTTAGTAGATTTCTCCAGGTCGTAGATGAATTTTCTGATATGCATGTTGACCAGGAAAATCAAAATTTAGAGGAATCCAAAAATCCTAAGTTGAAGAGAAAAATGGGTCAACACGATATTGTTCAGCTGCCCAACAATTATATACCTCGGGGTTTGGTGCCTCTTGAGAAGCTTTTTGACCAAAATGATGTCCCCTACAAACCTGATAAGAAGGAGAAGGATCCTGCTATTCATGAGCACAATATAGGAAGCCAGAGTCATCTTAAATTCATAAATCTATCCACTGAGTTAACTGCTGATCAGAGGTCAGAATATTGCAGTCTTATGAAGGAATTTGCTAATGTATTCACCTGGGAATATAATGATCTGAAAACCTATAATATTGATGTCATTCAACATAATATTCCCCTGGAGAAAGATTCCATCCCATTCAAACAAAAATTGAAACCTATCAGTCCTCTCTTATTGCCTGTAATCGAAAAAGAAATAAAAAAGCTCCTTGATGCCAAAATCATAATTCCACTGAGATACTCTAAATGGGTTGTAAACCTAGTGATAGTGAGGAAGAAAAATGGTGAGATCAGGTTATGTGTTGATTTTAGAAACCTAAATAAATGCTCCAAAAAAAACAACTATCCCCTACCCAAGATGGAGCATTTGCTGTAGAGAGTTTCAGGAGCCAGTGTCATGTCTTTCCTAGATGGCTTCTCAGGCTATAACCAGGTTTCTGTGCATCCTGATGACCGAGAAAAAACTGCCTTTACTACTCCTTTGGGTACCTTCATGTACACCAAGATGCCATTCAGGCTAATGAATTCCAGGGCCACCTTTCGGAGGGCCATGGACATAGCTTTTGTGGGAGAGAAGGACAAGTTTGTCCTCATCTATCTCGATGATATCACAGTCTATTCCAACAGTCATGAAGAGCATCTGAAGCATCTGAAAAGAGTATTTTTGGAATGGAGATAGTTCGGGATTTCGCTGAAACCAAAAAAGTCTCAATTTGCTCTCAAGAAGGGTAAGCTCGTAGGCCACATTGTTTTAGCAGAGGGAGTGAAAATTGATCCAGCTTGGGTTGAAGCAATTCAAAAGTTGTCCATACCAAGGTCAAAGAAGGATATCCAATACCTACTCGGTAAGATCAATTTTATCAGAAGGTTTATTCCTAATTTCGCTGAGTTAGTGAAACATATAACCTCTATGCTAAAAAAGGGATCTGAGATCAAATGGACAAACAGTGAAAGAAGTTCATTTCATGATATCAAGTAGGATATCATGGAATCTCCTACTCTAATCAGTCTAGATTACACCAAGAATTTCTATATTTTCTCTTTTGCTTCCTATGACACAGTGGCAACAATCTTGTTACAAAAAGATGATGAAAGTCTTGATCACCCGGTGGCTTTCTTCAGCAAATCACTTAGGGATGCTGAACTAAGGTATGATCCTATAGAAACAAGCCTATGCTCTCATTAAGTCATTAAAAGCTTTCAGAATTTATATCCTCCATGCAAATGTTGTTTCCTATGTTCCTTTAGCCTCTGTGAAGGATGTCTTGACCCAACCCGATATTGATGGAAAGAGAGCCAAATGGATTTCAAAGCTGATTGAGTTTGACATAGAAGTAAATCCCACCAAGCTGGTAAAAGTCCAAGGCCTTGACAAGCTCATGATAGAAGAGAACTGTGATCTTTTAGGCATTAATTTCATTGGGGTAAGTTCAACAAGCTTGCAGACGGGGGTAGCAGTAGAAGAGCAACATGACAGCCAACAGGTGGCTGAGAATTTGTCTTCATGTGAGTGGTATTTAGGTATTGTTCATTTTTTGCAGAAGTTGGAGGTTTCTCTTGAACTTAGCATGACTCAAGCCCGAGATCTTAAGCTTAGAGCAAGTAAATTCTACATTAATGATAATCTTTTGTATTGGAAAGATCCTTCTGGTTTACTGTTGAGATGTTTGGACAAAGTCATGCATCAGTTCCATTCAAGTATTTGTGGAGGCCATCATTACTGGAAGACCACAACTCATAAGATCCTAAGGGTTGGGTACTATTGGCATTTTCTTTTTTCATATGTGTGTGCCTTTGTGAAATCTTGTGATAAGTGCCAAAGATTCACAGGGAAGCAACAACTCAAATCTCTGCCCCTGAGACCTATTGTAGTGAATGGTCCCTTTCAGTAGTGGGGTTTAGATTTCATTGGCGGGATTAATCCTTCATCTAGTGGTCAGCATAAGTGGATCCTGGTATCCACTGACTATTTTACCAAGTGGATAGAGGCAATCCCCACTAGAAATGCCACTCATCAAGTCGTCATGAAGTTTCTCTATGAAAACATCCTGATTAGATTTGGCTGCCCAAAAAGGCTAGTGACAGATAATGCAACAGCCTTTAAAGCTGTTGCATTGGTTGACATGTGTAAGTCAATGGGAATTCAATTGGTACACTCTACTTCCTACTATCCTCAAGGCAATGGCCTTGCCGAGTCATCCAATAAGAGTCTAGTCAGAATCATCAGAAAGCTGTTGGAGGAGAATCAAAAGAGTTGGGATTCTAAACTAAAGTTTGCTCTTTGGGCTGACAGAGTGACTAACAAGAAATCTATAGGGAATTCTCCTTTCAAACTAGCTTATGGCACTGATTCCATTTTCCCCATTCAATTATTTCTACCAGTGGGTAAGTTCTTTCAAGAAGAACAAACTGAATCAAATGATATGGTGAGAAGAATGCTTGACTTGGTAGAATTGTAGCAAGTCAAAGAACAGTTGGTGGACAAATCAGAAGCTCATCAAAAGAAGATCAAGGATACTTTTGACAGAAAAGCAAAGGTGGACAACTTTCAGGTTGGTGATTGGGTTCTGAAATGGGATTCTCTCAGACAAGATAAAAACAAGCACGATAAGTTTGACTCTTTGTGGACCGGTCCTTTCATGATAACTCAAGTGAAACATAACAACACTTTAATTCTGCAAAGTCTGGAAGGTGAAGAAATGTTTGGTGGGCCAGTCAATGGGCATTTTCTAAAACTCTATTTTATCTAAGGCTTCAAAGCCTTGCCATTGCAAATTTTATTTTCAGTTTTTGTTTTTTCAAAATAACTCCATGCCCAATGGAACACTAGAGTTTAGGTTCTGTTTGAATTTTTTCCAGGAAAGGCATCATATCTGTGGTCCTTGAAACCTCACAGGGAGGCTTTCATCCCCAGAAGGAGCCAGATGTTATCTCCTCAAACAAATTAGTCAAATTTATTTTGATTAGGTGATAGGGAGTCATTAAAAAATACCTTTCTATTTTTTTCAAGGTTTATTTTAAAGAAGCTATGTTTGTAATAAAGTTTCCAAAACTTTGTTTGTTTGTTTGTTTGTTTTTTTTTTTCAAAAGAAGAAAACACAGGTTTCGGTAGCTAAGTGTTTCTCCAAAAGAGCTTCCAAGCCACTGAAAGCCCTAGCTTTCAGCAGCTTAAATCCAAAAGTTGGAGCTATGTTAGCTACCGAAAGCGCTAGAGCTCAGAAAAGTCAACCCGTCCTTTGGGGCGTCTAAATCGTCGGAAATGAAATTTCATGATTGCAATTTAAACCACCGAAAAGACAAGAAGTAAGTCATTTGATGACTTGGATCTCATCTCTGTATGACATATCCAATATTTAAATTATCTATTTCATTAAATAACGTGGAGGTGTACTTCCTGTTCTGTCATTCGAGTTATTAATGAACCGTTATTTCAAATCCGAAGTTACCCTCTCATATCCCTTGTAATCAACGCTCTCCCTAAATTCATATCCCACATTTTCGCCTCTGTTCTAGCTGAGCCAAAAACGCCTTTTTTGCGCTGTGTGGTTTCTCCTCCAAGCGTGATTCTCCAAATTGTAGGTACATAGGATTTTGCCAGCAGATGAACATAGGAGGACCAGTGTTGAGAAAAGAACTGGATAACATCGATTATTTGGAATCAAACCCATAAGTGTGTCAACTCTTCAAGGACGCAGGATGTTACATATTTTGTGAGAAATTGCAGAGTTTTCACCAGCAGGTGGCAGAAGCTTTCGCTCTAACTTTTGATGAGATAAAAACAATTATTGGTCAAGATGAATTCTAGGTAGACGAAGCCCTTATAGCCGAAGTGACAGAACTCCCAAGATCTGGAGAAAGTTGGTTCAAAACCACTGTTACAAAAGATATTGAATTTAGGTCATACTTGAAACCATAACACAAATGTTTGATTTGGAAGAAATATATCCCTATATCTTTTCTTGAAGAAAAATGGCAGCACTTGTTAAAGGCCATTTTTGTTTATATAACTTGTGAAGGAAGATATAACAGGGTGATGATCTATCATTTTAAGCTCATGAATCATTTTACTGGTAGGAGCCCACTCAACTTGCCTTATTACCTTCACAAAATCCCGAATAAGATGGCTCATCAAGTTAAAGAAAAACCTAGCAAGATTGAAGGTAGATTGTCTCATCATGGCTTGATTAAGCTATTGGTTTGTGAGTTGCTGCAGAGAAGGAACATGGATTGGGGCCACTTCTTGTTTTGGAATGAATTGCAGATAGAGCTACAACTAGAAGACAAAGAGAAGTCTTCTACACCCAGGAGTGGAAAAAGAAAGAGGAGAGCTATCTCTCTAGTAACATCTGAACAAGATACTCTATCTTCCAAGCCCAAAGAAGCAAAGAAGAAGCTGGAGTTTGTTGAGGACACAGAGCAGGCTACACCAAAGAAAACAAACTTGCTAAATTTACCATATTCAGACTCAGATGAAGAATCAGAAAAATAAGAAGTCCCTGTTGATGAAAGTGTAATATTCTCCATGGAGCAAGCACCAGAAGCTGAGTGGTTCAACAGTCTTGAGAAAGGTGAAACATCTAGCAAGAAAAGGAAATAGAGCAAAGCAAAGAAGATTAAGAAACTTAAAGAAAAAATAGAGCAACAAGAAGTGCTAGAGAGGGTAATTAAAGCTAGATATGAAATTCTGTCAAAGAATTTTGCAGAAAACAGTGCAGCCCTAGAAAAGCTAGCACATGAAAGTATAAAAGAAAAGAAGAAGAAGAAGAAGTTGGTAAAAGATTACAACAGTTTATGGTGGCTAGTTAGGCATTTGAAGAAAAATGTTAAGTTATTGAAATCACAGACCATGCTTTCAAAACATCAACCTGAAGCATCTGGTGAACTTGAAACCCTAGCAATGCAGCCATCCATCTAAATGACCCAAACACAACCATTCCAGAAGATGGACAAGATGCAGGAGCTTCAGAGAAGCAACCTTAAGGTGTGTAAGAGTTGATACAAAGAATAGTTTGAAATTTTTTCATTCTCACTAAGAAGGAACTTTCGGTGGCTTTGGCAAACATTTCGACTGTTCATTAGCCACCGAAAGCAGAGATTTCGGTAGCTAACTGGCCCCGTTTTTGTCTACTTTAGCTACCGAAAGTGTTGATGTGACAGGGAAGTATTGTTTTTGCACATATCAATGTTTTGCTTATCCAAATGCCTCAGGAACAGTTCTAAACGTTGGATAATAATTAAATTCATCATTATCAAGAGTTCGTTTTGATTTTGGAGACGCCTAGAAAGGTGGAAAGGACAATTGGTTACCTATTTTTGGGGGCAAATAGTTGTCTTGTGACAATAGGTGACAATTTCGGCTGGTTCTATATCTTATGAGGAGTTACTATAGCTGTCAAAGATTCTAAAGACATGAAGATCACTTGAGATAAGGAATTGACCTATTTTATAGGACATCTGCCTATCTTCTTGTGCCAGTTATTAGTTTTTCGATTTAGGGAAATTTTGATCCTGTATTTTAGGATCTGGATATCTGATGTAAAGGCTATAAAGCCACAAACTTTTTATGAACTAAAGGTTCGACTTTGAGTTCTTCTATGCTGCTACTGTAATAGATACTTTTTCTTAATATATGAAACTTGCAAGCTTCTTTCATTGGTGTTATAAGAGCTCTTATTTCTTATCTGTTTTTACTTATGTGTTGAATGCAATTCTCTGTCTATGCTTATTTAATCCATAGGTGACTGTCATATCACCATATGATTGTTAAGCAAAGGATCATAAGTGGTTATGCTAGTTTCTAGACCCATCATGCTTATTGTTTTATATATGTGTGATCTGGTTAAGTGATTAGTTTTTGTTTTATTTGATACACAACCTGTCTGATTGCATCTATTGAGAGCCTTGTATTGTTTGACATCCCTAGACAGTCTTGAATACACACTCCAGTTAGTTAGATATTCATCTTGATCCAACTCCACACTCATTATTCAGTAAATAATTACAAAAACAGTTAAGTTACCAGGCATCTCTGAGATACAACCGAGGAGAGTTTCCTGGAGTGATAACAACATTTATTATTTGTATGATCATTTATATGATGTAAACAATAGATCCTACATACACATTAACAACATTTCCTAGACTAGCCAAGTTAGGAACATTACAGTGGTATCAGAGCTTTAGTCTTGCCAGCCTGTGACTAAAGACAATGAGTGCAGTAGAAGACCCAGAGTGTTGTGAACATGAAGGTGATGAATATGTCACTTACAATGGTCATAAGGAAAGAAGGCATATGCCTGACTTTCCCCCTTTTCCTCCTAGCTTAGAGGAAGAGGAAGAGGCACACAGAGAAGCAGAGAGAAGGGAAGAGCGTGAGGCTGAGCGCGAGGCATAGAGGATGCTAGGAGACATATATGAGCGACTAGAGGGTAGTGGCAAGGCCCCCGTAGATCCAGAGACAACTTTCATGGAGGTTATCAACGATATGTTAGCTAGTCAATGGACCATGTCTCAGTCCTTGGCACAGGTGGTTGATAGATTGGCTAGAGTGGGCACCCCAGACACACAAGTCCTGCATGCAGCACAGGGGAAATCAGGAGTAGGTAGTAGACCCCAGTCACCCTCTTGCACATACACCTCTGCGAGTAGGATTCCTAGACCCTTCTTTCCCAGTTTCCAGAGAGCACCCCTGGTAGCAACATCGACACCAATAACACAAAGGCCACCCACTCATGCAGAGGACATTGCAGAGAATAGGAAGGAGTACGCGGCATTGGGTCGTGACTTCCATCAGGACATGACCCTAGTCGAGTACTGTGGACTCAGACTCAGGAACCATCCCAGAGAGATACAAAGAGGAGGACCGCAACAACAACAGGCACATAACATGGATTTCATCCAAAAATTTGGTAAACTCACCATACCTTCTTTTGACGGATCATCCAAATGCACTGCCAGAGCTTGGGTACAGAAGGCAAACACATACTACAAGCTCAACTAGATGACCGAGACAGAGGCCATCAGTTTCACGACCTTACACTTGGAGGGTGAGGCACACGAGTGGTGGTATCATGGTTTGGTGACATTGGGTCACAGTCACATCACTTCCTATAGGGAGTTCATAGAGAGGCTCATGGACAGGTTTGATAGGAGGGATCCTGAGATCCACTTCAGGGATCTAGCCCAATTGAGACAAACTGGCACAACAGAGGTGTTCATCATGGAGTTTCAAAGGGTAGTCATGGTAGTGACAGATATATCAGAGCCTAAGATGATCATGCTATTCACAGAGGGACTCACTGAGCCTTTGAGAGGATGGGTGAAGGCATACAAGCCTCCCACCTTGCAGGATGCCATCCTTCGCACTCGAGATTTGGCAGACTCAGTGCCAAAGACTAAAACCTTTTCCAAACCCTTCGTACCCTAGAAGGATAGAGATAGGAAGCCATTTCAGAGAGAATGGAAGGGCAAGGAGAAGTTGGATGATGGACTAGGCGAGAGTTTATGAGGAAGAAGCTTTGCTTAAACTGTAGAGACCCTTGGGTCCCAGGCCACCGGTGCATGGGAAAGGGAGAGATTCATTATATTGAGGTGGCAACAAACAGTGTGAATAATGAGGAGGAGGAGTAGGATAGTGAATCCACTAGCTCAGAGGAGGAGTCAGCACAGGTAGAGTACCAACCTCCCCATAGACCTCCGACATCGGCAAGATCCCATCCTCCAGTAGTCCCACAACTGCCTAAGCAGGCTAACAGGAGGAAACTAGCAAAAGGAGGAGTCATAGTGACCCTTTTTGGTGTTCCCAGGTATGATACCCTCCAGATCAGAGGGACTATTCAGGGGCAACAGGAAATCACCCTGATAGATGGTGGGGCCACCCATAACTTCATCGATGCTTCACTAGTATCGAGAGAGGCACTTCAGATAGAGGAGTTTGAGGGGTTTGACGTTGCAGTAGAAGATGGCCACACAATGGAGTGTCTAGACAGAGTTACAGACTTGGAGGTAAAGTTAGGAAACTATACAGTGAGAGATACATTTTATGTGGTTGACCTATCTGACACAGATGTGGTGTTGGGAGTCTAGTGGATGATTACCTTGGGAAAAATCACCACTAATTACTAAACCTTGGAGATGGGATTCAGAGACCATGATGGGAAGAAGGTTGTTGTAAGAGGTATGTCAACAGGAGCACCCAGGACAGTTTCAGCCAAGAGGATGGAGAGGATATTCAAACATGGGGAAGTAGCATATGCTACTGAGTGTTTGATCACTACGCGGAAGGATTTAGAGGGTCGACAACAATATTATACAGAGATCAAGAATTTGTTGGGACGACATCAACAAGTTTTTGAGTCGATTCCACCAGGGGGACCACCTGACAGGGGGTTTGAGTACACCATTGAGTTGGAAGAGGGAGCCAAACCAATGATCACCCCCCCTATCATCATCCTAGGAGGTTCAAGGATGAGATAGAGAAGGCAATCAAGGAATTGCTAGCGATGAGATACATCAGACCAAGCAGTAGCCCATTCACTTCTTCACTTGTTCTAGTTTTGAAGAAGGATGGCACCATGAGGATGTGCATTGATTACCGAGCCTTGAACAAGAAAACCATCAAGAACCGATATCCTATCCCACGCATTGACGAGTTGTTGGATGAACTGCATGGGGCAATTTTCTTCTCAAAGATTGATCTACGTTCTGGGTATCACTAGATCAGTATCCAAGAGCAACACATAGAGAAGATGACATCTCGATGTCACTTTGGACATTTTGAGTTCCTGGTTATGCCATTTTGGCTAACCAATGCACCCGCCACGTTCTAGTCTTGCATGAACCACATATTCAGGGATCAGTTGAGGAAACCAATCTTGGTTTTCTTTGACGACATTTTAGTCTACAACAAGACATGGGAGGAGCATATGAGGAACTTGGATGAGGTATTGAGCATCATGAAGGCACAATCATTATATGCCAAAGAGTCCAAGTGTGAGTTCGATATGACAGAGCTACTTTACTTATGCCATATCATCAGTGCACAGGGGGTACAGGTGCACCAGGAAAAGATCAGGGCCATTCTGGATTGGCCAACGCCCATGAACGTAATAGAGTTGAGGAGTTTCTTCAGGTTGTGAAACTATTATAGGCGGTTCGTCCGGGGTTTTTCTCATCTTGGAGCACCACTGACGGATCTTACCAAGCACGAGGCTTTCATATAGATTGAGGAATCACGTAAATCCTTTGATCACATGAAGGAAGTCACGAGCACTTGTCCAGTATTGGCATTACCAGACTTCACCTTGCCATTTGTACTAGAGTGTGAAGCATCTGGCGAGGGTATTGAGGCAATTTTGATGCAGGGAGGACACCCCATTGTATTCAATATTAGGAAGCTTAGTTAGCCCGAGAGGTTGTACTCGATTTATGACAAGGAGATGTTGGAAATCATGCATGCCTTGACCAAATTGAGACAATATTTGGTGGGCAATAAATTCGTGGTAAAGACGGATCACAACAACTTGAAGTATTTCCTTGAGCAGAAGGACCTCAGTGAGCGCCAACATAAATGGGTGATGAAGGTACATGCATTCGACTTCGACATAGAGTATGTAAAGGGGAAGAAGAACATTGTGGCTGATGCATTATCGAGGAGACCTACGACCTGTTCTTTGATGGAGATTTCAACAGATTGGAAATCCCACTTATGAGTGTAATATTTCAAGAACAAGTTCGCTTGTGAGGTGATGGATGGACAGATACAGGATGACAGGTATAGGGTCATTGACAATGTCATATTCTACAAGGATAAAGTCTACTTGGTGCTAGATTCGGGGCTCAAGAAGAATATCCTCACAACAGTTCATGATTCACCACTAGCAGGCCATCAAGGGTTCTTCAAAACCTATAAATAGATCAGGGAGAGGTTCTCATGGAAGGGCCTCAAATAGGACGCTATGAGACACGTCAATGAGTGTGTGAATTGTTAGCATAACAAGTCAGAGCATGCTCTTCCAGTAGGGCTACTTCAGCCACTCCCCATTCGAAAGTAGAAATGGGAGAGTATATCGATGGACTTCATCACAGGCCTACCCAAGGTACAGGGTAAGGACTGTTACACGTCAAAATTACTCAGATGAATAAGTGTCGCATTATCCCTATCAGTCGTCGTAAGTGTCGCATCTTCTCTGCAACTTTCGCAAGTGTCGCAAGTTAACCATTAGTGTCACAAACAATGTTCAGACATGAAGCCATGATAACGACACTAAGGAGGCACTTATGACACCTCATATAACTGATTTGAAGATCAAGAACTGGTCTACTGGAATCAAATAACTCTTGACACCTGAAAGAAATCCTGAAACACTGATTTGGAAGGGGAACACTCCCCTACTACAGCTGCAGAAGCGCTGGCACTTCTCTACTATGATTCAAGGAGCGTTATAACGCCCTTTAGACCCTTCTGGAGGAGCGCTGCTCACCTTAAGAGCGCTGGCGCTTTTCCAAGGCACACCAGGAGCGCTACAATGCTCTGATACCCCTTTTGGGGGAGCGCTCCCTATTCTGGGTAAATTGTTAGCCCGTTGAGTCGAATGAGGAGGAGATCATTCGAGATTAGAAGGCAATTGTACTCGAATTATTGGTTTCATCAAAAGATCCCTGATCCAAGGAGATGGTTCCTAACTGGCTCTAAACATAACTCAAGAGGTTAGACCCCTCCCAACCTATATAAATAGGCTCCATGATGGTGGAAAGGGGGAAGAACTGAACATATGAAACTTATGATCTTGGAGGAAACTGACAGTTAGCCAAAGGAGAAGTGATCAGTGAAGCTGCTGTTATCCAGGTTGTGGATATTTCAGGCAAGGGTTAGACGAAGAGGACTTGACGAAGCTGTCGCATTCGCATCTACGATTGTAAGTACTGATGTCGTTATTCTCATTAATATGACACGCTTGGCCTGTTTCTTTCTAGTTTGTGTCTGATGTTGCATGAACTTATCATTTAGTGATAGATCTGTTTTCAATCTAATGTCAATAGAGTAGGAAGTGGTCGTATCTTGTTTTGTCCACAGACCTCAGCGAGGAGCAAAGGATTGAAGCGCAACTCGGAGCGTGCAGGGACAAACGTCGATTGAAAGGTACTTCTGTTATCCTCCCTTCTCATGCATTAGTTTAGATGGATTTGAAAGGAAGTCAGTGTCCACGTTAAGCATTTTTCTATCTAGGGTTGAGGTCAAGCCTTAGAGGTGATCTACCTGTCCGCAGGGAGATTTTCCTACAACAGAAACTGGCGACTCCACTGGGGAGATAGCCTCGAATAGAAACCTCTTGTTTTGATTTTTCTCCTCATTGACCTTGTTCTGTCCCTTGATTGTTTCATACCTGGTTTACCCCTCTTTGGTTAGTTTCATGAGCTGATTGGCTCCTTACCTTGTTACATTCAACATATTTGTTAATCTCAGATCCCAATTTTTGAAATTTTTTGACATTTCTGGGACTTTTAGACCCTGGCGCCCCTGACCTAGTGTTATCAGAGCAGCATCGCTTCTGGCAGCCTTACACAGAGCGCTATAACGCTCTTTTCCCTTGGCAACAGAGCGCCGGCCCCCTTTTGGCCAAAAAACCCTCCACAATTGCATTTTTCAGGGTTTGCCTCTGTGGCTCTTCTGTTGAGTAATCTAGTGAGTCAATTTGTCTTCCCTTTTAGTATTGACATCTATCTTTTTGAGGAATAAACACCTTGTTGATTGGATCTTGTAACCTTCTTCACCTTTTTGCATTGAGTTTTTCCCGTTGAGTGAAGCTTGGAACATATGCATTGCTTTTCTTTTCTCTTCAATTGAGCGAAAACCCTGGTGAAGGTCATCAAAGGTCTACAGACCGCTGTATCTTGTTTTCAGTCAAGGTTATTTGTTCTTCAACTCTTATTTTTTGGGTGTGAAGTTTGTTTTTCTTTGATTGTTTCCTTTCTTTCATTTTTCGTTTGATTGCTACGAAGGGTGTATTGTTTGCGTGACTTTTGCTTATGCTAGTTTGGTTTTCATTCATACCAAGAAGATAATTAGCGAAGATAAGCATTGTGATTGTATCGATCATCGTCCATACGCAAACAATAAATATATCTTCATGATTGATTGAGCATATTAGAAGGCATTTAAGAGTTTTTGCATCACATTAGGATTTGATTGAGAAAAAGAATTGTTTGAGAGCATTCCGTAGTTGTGCTTGTTAGTGAAAGAACTCTCTCTCTCCCATAGATAGATGTTCATCGAAAGGAAATGACTGTTTATCATGATCGATGCATTCTTTGGGTCTGAGTCACAATTTCATTTGTTTCGCTTCCATGCACCCCTTTGCGTAAAGAACAACCATAAGAATCAACGCTAATTAAAATTTATCTAGAACTTTTTTTGTGCTAGAATCCTCCACCAACAGTAGAATAGGTGTAGTACTTTGGATTAGGCTGTGAGCATAACTCTCCAAAGTTGTCAAAACGAACATTAGTATCCTGAATTAGGGAGAGTAAATCCAGTTATCGTATAAGTCTTCCTGGGATCCCCCTCTCACACAGGGGTTACGCACGAGGTTGCATTCGGGTAAGCTACGGGGACTAACCCTCCATGGTTTAACTGATTGTGGTGGTCGGATCGTATTATGGGGGTCACTTTGAGGTAAATCCACAATAACTGCGTGGAAGCTTCTTAGTTGATTTCAGGCTTGATACCCTGCCCGTACGTTCGGATCGAACTGTCTACTGTTCCCGCCCAGGGGCTGACTGCGAATTGGTAACCTTAGTGGCCATAATCTTTAGGTTCTTACAGAAGGTGACGGTGACGGGAAGTCTCACTGTACCTGGAGCGGACATTGGTCAAACTCACTTGGGCTCCTTGGAGGGTAAATCCACAATTACTGCGTGGAAGCTTGCACCAAGGCGTAAGTCCGTTAAGCAGGTCGCCATTGTAACTGTTCCACCCTATCCCCACCCATTCTGGACTTGATCATGCGACGTTGGATTTCATCACCAACTAGTACGGTCATCAAAAGAAGGTCCTGTTTGCTTGGTTGTGATTCTTAGATTTTTTAGCGAGTGCTGTTTCTTTTCGCTAGTTGGCCATAGATTTCTTTTGTCGACTCTTTTTCTTCCACCAAAATCGACCCTCCACGACGCTCGCGGAGGCTATAGGGACTTCCTCCAGAAAATATGGAAGGAGACATCCCTTTACCCCCTCATTCTACGGAACAACCTCCTCAACCGAGCGAGGTTCGAAACACCACAATCGCCCAGGAAGAGGTTCCCATCCCTTTGGAGAATTTTAGAATTGTCTCGGAATCCCCGGAAGCTTATCGCATTCCGGAGGGATATGAATGACAGATCCTCCACCTAAATTCCACTGGAGAATTTGTTGTCATAAATCCTTCTAACGCTCCGACAGGGTCTCCTCAAAACCCTCTACCAGATGACCCCTTTTGGACTAAAAATATTGTTCGGAGTCCACCATGCTTGGTGCGAGATCTTTATGGAATGGGAGAAGGCACTGGTGCCTCTTTCTCTTACACTGTACCCCCAAATCACTTTACCGGTACTACCACTTTTAAAGCTACACCAATCGTTTCTCCGAGCACACCACCTGTTGGCCCGAATATTACATCCGTAACACCAAGACCAAACCTCCCCTTTGGATTTAGGGCACTGAACGCATCTACCACTACCAATGCCCAAACCACTACTCAAATCGTACCGGGAAGTTCCATACCTATCCAACAACCCGGAGGGACGGTCCTTGGTAGTTCTAACCCAATCGACAACATTGGTCAAGCTTTCACGTCTGGCCCTCAAATCCCGGGAACTCTACCTCAAACTGGGGGGCATCCTCCCATCGGAGGACAAATCCCATTCAGGGGGCACCCTCATGCTGGGGGGAAACCTCAAGCCAGAGTCCACCATCATCCACAAGGACAAAATGCGTCCATCGCACCCAATCCGTGGAGCATCCCTTTTCAAGGAAATCCGCATGCCTCCACAGGACAAAATGCGCCCACCGCACCTAACCTGTGGAGCGTCCCCTTTCAAGGAAACCCACATGCCTCCATGGGGAAAAACATTCAGACTTCGCAACAACCCCCTTATGGACAAATTCCCAACCCAACCCATAACCCTCAAAACCCATCCGGTTATCCTCTGCTCACACAGGCTTCTCAAAACACTTCAAATCCTATGTACCTTGGTCAAAACCAACCTCACATGAGAGGGCCCACGAGTTATAATTATCCACATAACCCAGTATTAGGCCCCACTGGTGTTCCTCTACCGCACCAGCATTACCCACAGGTTAACCGAAAACTACCTTTTCTAGCCACCCTGGACCTTCCAGACTTATCTCGGTTAACGAATGATCCCATTCATCATTCTTCGGTTTGGCCCGCAATTCCAGCAAAGCTCCCCTATGATATCCCAAAATTCGACGGAAAATCCGGAGAAGACCCAAACAACCACATAATGACCTTCCATTTGTGGTGCTCATCCAACTCCCTCATGGATGATTCTATTCATTTACGTCTTTTCCAATGGACACTTACGGGTTCAGCAACAAAATGGTACATTGAATTACCACGCGCATCCTTTTACGATTTCAACTCCCTCGCCATGTTCTTCCCCACACATTTCCAACTACCCATCCGATACGAGACGGGTACTGAACTATTAACCTCTCTTCGTCAGACAACTTCCGTACACATATCCGACCATATCCATGAATGGAGAAGACGACGAAGGCTAATCAAAGCACTCATCCCTGACCAATTATTAGCGGAATGGTTCACAAAATCATTATTACCCAAGATCGCTCGTGATGTTTCCATGGGCAGCGTGGTCACCGAGGAAGAAGCCATCGCCCGAGCTCAGTACTTAGACTTAGTCTATTCACAATCCGGTACTCTGTATGAGTTGATACTAAACGCTACCTGTCCCAATAACGATCCATCCAAACCATCGACTGCTTCGCATGCAGATGGAGTTATTGGCTCCGTCAAAACTCAATCTACTACTCAGTCTACTGGAACAATCCAACAACCCGCTTCCACGGCCGCCTCCAGTTCGACTGCACCCTCTTCTACCCCCACCCAAACTCAAGTCGCAGACGTGAATGCGGTCCAATCAACCCCTTCACAACAACCCGGGGGCAAGAAGAAAGCAAGAAACAAAACAAAGAAGAACAATAACAATGAACAACCCAAGACCCAACCACAAACCCCTGCTGCTGGAAAACAACCACAGTGAAAACCGAAATTCCCATGTCTCATTTGTGGTGACGATCACTACACTCGAGACTGCCCACATCGCGATGAGGTGGCTAAATTTTTTAAGGGAAATTCGCAACCCGCTGTGCTCACTCAGCCGTTTCCACAACAACAATCTTTGGTTGCACAAACCCCCACGCCGGGGGGAAGTTCCAACCAACCCCATGATGAGGCCTCGACAAGCGCACACATTTACATGTTCAACGGGGTTAATCTAACCACTCGTTCTGCGACATACGACACACCAGTTAAACTTGATCAGCCGAAGACTGCTAACGGTTCTTCGCCAGATCCTTTACCATCTGCTGTCAATCCTCCATCTGTTAGCCCTCCATCTAGACCACTTCAGATTGAGAAACCTTCTTTTGACTCCATCTTACGCCCTCCTAAGAGCACCATATGAAAATCCACTTTCAATCCTAATTCACGAGCCGCCCAAAACTACAATATTGTAGAAGATTTGGCCCAAGCTCCGTGTGCCATGTCCGCATTGGAAGTTTTACAACATTGTCCTAACCAACGTAGGACGCTCTTAGCTGCTATCGGTGCTTTCGATCCCGAGTCATCCAACTACACCACGTTTAATCTTGACGACCATCAACCGCAACTCTCCCACCAGCTAGCTTTCTAAATCGAGGTTGTTGTTCATAATCAACAAATCCATCGAACCATTTTGGATGAGGGAGCCTCCACCTGTGTCATGTCTCTATCCTGTTGGAAAGGTTTGAAATCACATGCCCTTAACAAATCCCCCACGATGTTACGCGCTTTCGATGGATGAGGTTTCCATCCTCACAGATTATTGCAATCCCTCGCCGTTCAATTGAGCGGTAAAACTGTTACCATTGATGTCGAAGTGGTCGACGCTCCCCTCGATTACAACCTATTACTCGGAAGAAGTTGGTTCTATGCTATGACTGCTGTTGCCTCGTCGGTGTTTCGATGTGTACAATTCCCTCATCAAGGAAAAATTGTCACGGTCGATCAACTTGATTTCTATACACCCGACGCCCGCATCCCTGCCACCAACAATATTCCCTTTTTGGGAGACCACCTAGTTACGTATGAAAGCGTTGGTGTTGGATTATTGAAATATTCTAGCCTCATGGGTACCTTCCCTACACCACTTCCACCTACTACACCTCATATTTCCACCATCAATATGATCCCGAATTTGCCTTATCAATCCTTGGAGTCATCTGACCCTTGGATTGTACCTAGTCCTTTGGAATTCGATGGACTCAGTGACACCATGCCACTCAGCCCAGCCGAGGCCGCATACGTAGCTATTCAATCTGCCTCTCCCTCTTTGAACACTTCACATTCACTGGCACCCGACACTTACTCGGTGCCCTCGTG
>ML781490.1:910840-929274 GCA_009831015.1 Picea engelmannii
CGGTGGCTATACCCTTCATCAATACAATTATGGATCCGCAGTGTATACTATGGCGGCCATATCTGAAATCTTGATCATCCAAGCATAGGTATGCCTGCCTTGGGTTTTGGAACATGTCATGATATTTGTTGGATGTTTGTGTGTAGATTTCGTCAGGTTCTCTGAGTCTATACCCTTGCTTGAATGTCTACAAAGCATTTCAGTCATCAGTTCGCATCTTCTGACTTCATACTTTGGGGGGAATTCTGTTACACGTCAAAATTACTCAGATGAATAAGTGTCACATTATCCCTATCAGTCGTCGTAAGTGTCGCATCTTCTCTGCAACTTTCGCAAGTGTCGCAAGTTAACCATTAGTGTCGCAAACAATGTTCAGACATGATTCCATGATAACGACACTAAGGAGGCACTTATGACACCTCATATGACTGATTTGAAGATCAAGAACTGGTCTACTGGAATCAAATAACTCTTGACACCTGAAAGAAAGCCTGAAACACTGATTTGGAAGGGGAACGCTCCCCTACTACAGCTGCAGAAGCGCTGGCGCTTCTCTACTATGATTCAAGGAGCGTTATAACGCCCTTTAGGCCCTTTTGGAGGAGCGCTGCTCACCTTAAGAGCGCTGGCGCTTTTCCAAGGCACACCAGGAGCGCTACAACACTCTGATACCCCTTTTGGGGGAGCGCTCCCTATTCTGGGTAAATTGTTATCCCGTTGAGTCGAATGAGGAGGAGATCATTCGAGATTAGAAGGCAGTTTTGCTCGAATTCTTGGTTTCATCGAAAGATCCCTGATCCAAGGAGATGGTTCCTAACTGGTTCTAAACATAACTCAAGAGGTTAGACCCCTCCCAACCTATATAAACAGGCTCCATGATGGTGGAAAGGGGGAAGAACTGAACATATGAAACTTATGATCTTGGAGGAAACTGATAGTCATCCAAAGGAGAAGTGATCAGTGAAGCTGCTATTATCCAGGTTGTGGATCTTTCAGGCAAGGGTTAGACGAAGAGGACTTGACGAAGCTGTCACATTCGCATCTACGATTGTAAGTACTGCTGTCGTTATTCTCATTAATATGACACGCTTGGCCCATTTCTTTCTAGTTTGTGTCTGATGTTGCATGAACTTATCATTTAGTGATAGATCTGTTTTCAAGCTAATGTCAATAGAGTAGGAAGTGGTCGTATCTTGTTTTGTCCACAGACCTCAGCGAGGAGCAAAGGATTGAAGCGCAACTCGGAGTGTGCAGGGACAAACATCGATTGAAAGGTACTTCTGTTATCCTCCCTTCTCATGCATTAGTTTAGATGGATTTGAAAGGAAGTCAGTGTCCACGTTAAGCATTTTTCTGTCTAGGGTTGAGGTCAAGCCTTAGAGGTGATCTACCTGTCCACAGGGAGATTTTCCTACAACAAGGACTGTATCTATGTAGTGGTTGATAGATTGACCAAGTTTTCTCACTTCTATTCCATACCGACAGAGTACAACGCAATTCAGGTAGTTGAGCTATTCTTCAGGGAGGTCTTCAGACTTCATGGGTTACCGAGGAACATCATCAGTGACAGGGACAGTCGGTTCATGGGGACATTCTGGAGAGAGTTATTTCGATTGGTGGGGATAGAGCTGACACCCAACACCAGCTATCACCCTCAGACAGATGGGCAGACTGATATTTTCAACAAGTGGGTTGAAGGATATTTGAGGAACTATGTAGGTGGAAAATAGAGAACATGGGTTAAGTGGCTACATCTAGGAGATCATTTCTACAACACCACTTTCCACATGTCCATTGGTATGACACCCTTCCGAGCATTATAGAGATATGATTCTCCCACTTTGGTAGACTTGGTTTTTGGGGAGAACAGAGCTCCCAAGGCCAAGAATTGGATCATAGAGAGTAAGGAGATTCTCAAGTTGCTGAAAGGGAACCTGCAGATGGAACAAAACCAATGGAAGATGAGTGCGAACAGGCACAAGATAGAGTGCAGCTTTGAGGTTGGGGATTTGGTTTTCTTGAGACTCCAACATTATAAACAGTCATCTCTGAAGAAGAGTGGGGCTGAGAAGCTCAAGCCCTGATTTTATGGCCCTTACAGAATCATGCACCGAGTAGGCGAGGTTGCTTATGAGTTAGAGCTTCCATAGGGGAGAAAGATTCATAATGTGTTCCACGTATCTTGCCTCAAAAAGACAGTGGAAAATTCATTAACACATCAAAGGAGCTTCCCCCATTGGATGAGGAGGGACAGTTGGAGCTGGTTCCGAAGGAGGTGTTGGAGTTTCGTGAGCGGAAACTGAGGAGCAGGGTCATCAGAGAGTGTTTTATCAGATGGAGAGGGCTTCCAGTAGAGGATTCTACTTGGGAGAGCGAGCAGGTGTTGCAACACCCTGGACTGGTATTGTTTGAGGATAAGAAATTTCGGGAAGGGAGGACTGTAATGTCCCTTTCCAAATAAGAGTTCCAGAGAGGAGGATTAATGGTCTAAACTGCCCCATTAGAGTATATCCAGGGCCAGAAAAGGGGTAAACAAGGTTACTAGAGGTCACTCCAGTCATAGGTGTTATATTCAAAAAGTGACATTGAGCTAAAAAGGGTTAAAAGCGCTTTTAAGTCATTATGAGCTAAAAATAGAAGTCAATAGTGAATTAGGGTTTCAACAGTGATTTAGGGTTTTGGAAAGCTATAAAGGAAGGGTCAGCGACCTAATTCATCATTATGCAGATTATGACTTGTCATTGAGGAGAGAGGTGCATCTTAGGAGAGATAGTTCAATGGATTCCAGGAGGAAGACACCAATTGGCTGATTTCGATGTTGAGAGACACACCCTAGTCACTGAGAAGATCATTTAGGTCTTCCATCATTCTTCAACAAAAGTTACATAGTGTTAAGAAGAAAGGGCACATTCATCCAGAGGGAGGGCACAACTTCTGAGGGGGTTTTAGGTTGACTTACCCCATCCAGGGGGAATTTCGAGATTTCCCTCCGACCCATTTGAGAGGAGGGAAAGACACATCTTTTACCTGGTTCCTCATCATATTTCGATGGAGGAATCAATTGGGATGAATTTTCCACACTTGGGTGTGCGACACTTTTGGCAGGCACATTTGGGGTTTCAGAGCGAGCATTAGACCAGATTCAGGGAAACCCTTCCGACCCATTTCCCAGTAGACCAAGGCGGTCGTTTTGAGACATATCTTGTCCGATTCCGATGGTGGACTCACTAGGATGCATTTTTCCAGAAGAAGAGGGGTGCATTCCCCCAGGGGTATCCATTCAGGGTACCGACTCATCAGTAGAGGGGTCTGACAGATACCATTACTGAGGACTAGAGTAGGGCGCATCATTTGGGACAATTTCTAGGCCATTCAAAGAAGTATAGCTCCTAGAACGAACTTTCCAGACTTCCAACAGTTACCGTCAGAGCTGCCATATTCCCAACGCATCCATTGATTCCGCAATACTCACATATTCCGTGTATTATCTTTTAGTTGCTTATTTGTATTCGAGCTAAGATCCTTTTGTCTTATGATCTAGCCGAGTGTTGTTATTTTATTCAGTCGCATTCAGCCTATTGTAATCCACAGAGATATCATAATACAAACTTTGCAGTCCTTTGTCGCATTTATTATTTGTATGATCATTTATATGATGTAAACAATAGATCCTACATACACATTAACATCATTTCCTAGACTAGCCAAGTCAGGAACATTACAGTGAGTCAAGTAAGGCAAGCCAAAGAGAGGAAATTCGTATAGGTGGTGACAACAATTTTACACCTTGAGATTTTGTGCATGAGGAGTAAGTAGAGAGCAAGAGAGAGAGCTTGGAGCTTGTGCAGTCAAGCAAGGAAAATTTTAGAGCAAGATGGAGTGTATTGAAGTGTATTTGGAGCTGGAAATTGAAGAGCCAGGTTGTCAGGCCCAAGGAGTGAACTCCTCGGTGAGTTGCACTGTAACAACAAGTGTTTGTTGTTGGTTTGCTGATAGTTTTCCTAGCAACAAGTTCCCTTGAGTTCCGAGTTGAGATATTTCTGGTTACTCGTGCTAGATAGACCCTAATAAACGAATGGGACGCCTGAGGGATTGATATCAGTGAAGGGGTACATTCCTTGGGTTGGGTAGGCCAAGAGGAAGAGAGTTGGTGGAAAATCAGGATAATTGTAGAAAGATATCAATGGGTTGTGAGTTTATGAACTATGAGTGGACTGTGAGAGACCACCCTCTTTTGTGGATTATTAGCCTCAACTTGGGGGTGAATAGAAGTTGAAATTTATAATAGTCAATCTATGGTTGGGTGGAACGTCCATCCCAAGCAGCTAGTAGCAATACATAATTAAAAGATAAGTGTTTTATCTTGTTGCTGAGTTATTTTGTGAGTTATTTTGTTGTGCATGAACTATGTGTATTTGAGAATGATTTATATGTTTATGTGTGAATTATTAAGCTGCATTCATGTTTTTTTGATATGTTGTAGATGCATCTATTTTATGGTTATATATAGTAGCTAAACCTATTTTAATTTGTAGCTGAAAGCTATAGGAAATTAGTTAACTGTAAATGAATTAAATTAGTTAGTAGAAATTTCATTTTTATGTGTATTCTGCACCGTAATTAATGTCCCTCGGTTGGGTCGGGGGACGTTACAGGAGAATCTATTCGACTACTCAAAGAATCAGGAGGAGGTACTTCTAAAATATATCTTTAGCTCAAGCGACAAATTGGTAGAAATCTAGAAGGCATCTAGGGCTTATAATGAAGATTTAAACAAGGAATTGTTATATCAAGATTTGCCTCACCCCATGCAATCTTGCACAAAAGTCCTTTTTTCATTTCCATATGGAGAGTTGAAGTCCCCTTTTTTCAAATCCCAGAGCTAAAGACAATATTTTTCCATGTATACGCACCTTGCCTACTGTACAACATGCGTATACGCAGGTTGCACCACTACAGCCTGCGTACATCGGGAAATGAGCACAAAATTGAAAAATGGTGTCAGGTTTCCATGTTACATCACAAGATCAATGATCCTTGGCCTTCCATACACTGGAAACGTTCTGACTCTGCCCTTCAGTTCCACTTGAAGGCTATAAATGGGTCAAATCCGAGCTATGGAAAAGAGGAGAAAGAATTCAACTTTGAGAGAAAAGTTACTCTAGAGAAATTATTCACTTCACATTGAGTCTGCATCCCTTTATCCTTTAAGTCTGAACACATTGTTTATCCCCCCAAGCTCTTTCTTTACTGATTGAGAAATTCATTGTCTCTCTTACATGATATTGCCTTTGGTGGAGGATTGAAGTGGTGGAGGCCCATTTGGAAGGAACTTAGTTTCTCGGTTCCGAATCGTGCCGACACGAAAGTCTGTAACTCATTCACTTCTACCGATTATATCTTAATAGAAATACTCTTTTCTCGTCCAATTAATATCTTGCAAATATTTGAATTATTATTCCATGGGTGTATTTGTTATGAATGTTGATGGATTATGCTATTGAATGTGCTAACATCATATATTATCACCATATGCTTGCATTGATTGGTTGTTGAGGACTAGTTGCAGGTATATTGCTTTGGGTCAAGTGCTCAACGATGGACTTCATCGAATGTCTGGATGAGGTAGGCCATTTATCTTGTCTTGCTAGCATATTTGTCTATATATCATAGTTGAGATTAGATTTGATTTCTACAGTCATTTTCATTTGTTGTGGTTTAACCCTAGCCATAGAGAGATTTTCCTTGTAACAAAATTGACGACCATATTGGGGAACAAATCTTCTTTTTTGGGGTTTGGAATGTTTTTCTCCTTAGATTGCTCTCGTTCATATTGATTTTCTTGTCGTATGATTGATTGATATCCTTTGTTCACTCTGGGTATGAGTCTTTCAACCTTCTCCTTAGCCTAGCTGTGTTTTGACACATATATGTGGGGTTTTGCTTGACAATCGCGTATATACACATGCCGTCCTTCTGCAAGCTGCGTACATACACACTTTTCCCTTGAACAGTCACGTACATCAACCTTTGTTGCTTGATTGTTGGATTTGGTGGTTTTTGGGTAGGTTTTGATGATTGCTGAGTCTTCTTGGGTCTTTGTAGTTACTGTTAAGTGTCTGTGGAATGACAAGAAACCTGTTTTTGGTTGAATTTTTGGGCGGTGCCTTTCTCATCATCTTTTCATTTTGATTGTCCTTGCACCTTGGGCTGGGTGTTTTTACTCCTTGATATACTACTTGGGTTTTCTCTGTCTATACACAGTAGAGTATTTATATCAAGCTGCTGTTCAGTCCTTGCATTTTCTCTTTTCTTATATTGAAAATACAAAAATATTAGGCATATTACATTGATTGGCATTTTGATCTCTGGAGTGTTTGTCATTTATCTTAGTGCACATAAATAAATATTGCATTTTTATTTAGAATTGCATAATTGAATTAAAAATTGCATTTTTAGGAAGCATATCATTTGTTGGAAATTGAAGTTAGGACTTTGCATTGTATTCATACTCATTTATTTTACTTGCTGAGTCATAACATCACTAGTTTCACGACCACACCTTTTTGAGTAAGCAAGGCCATTGAAATCAGGACAGTTGTAGGAAGATATCAATGGGTTGTGAGTTTATGAATTGTAAGTGGACAATGAGAGACCACCCTCTTTTTTGGATTACTTGCCTCAGCCTGGGGGTGACTGGATGTTGAAATTTGGAATAGCCAATTTATGGTTGGGTGGAATGTCCATCCCAAGTAGCTGGTTGCACAACATAATTAAAATATAAGTGTTTTATCTTATTGTTGAGTTATTTCGTGAGTTTATTTGTTGTGCATGAACTATGTGTATTTGAGAATGATTTATATGTTGATGTGTGAATTATTAAGCTGCATTCATGTTTTTTTGATATGTTGTAGACACATCTATTTTATTGTTATATATAGTAGCTAACCATGTTTTAATTTGTAGCTGAAAGCTACAAGAAATTAGTTAACTCTAAATGAATTAAATTAGTTAGTAGAAATTTCATTTTTATGTGTATTCTACAGCGTAATTAATGTCCCTCAGTTGGGCTGGGGGACGTTACAGGAGAAGCTAGTCGACTACTCAGAGAATCGAGAGGAGGTACTTCTGAAATCTATCTTTAGCTCAACGGACAAATTGGTAGAAATCTAGAAGATATCTAGGGCTTATAATGAAGATTTAAACAAGGAATTGTTATAGCAAGATTTGCCTCACCCCATGCAATCTTGCACATAAGGCCTTTTTCCATTTCCCTGTGCAGACTTGAAGTCCCCTTTTTGTAAATCCCAGAGCTAAATACAATATTTTTCCACATATACACGCCCTGCCTACTATACAACATGCATATACGCAGGTTGCACCACTACAACCTGCGTACATCAGGAAATGTTCCCAAAATTGAAAAATGGTGTCGGGTTTCCATGTCACGTCACGAGATCAATGATCCTTGGCCTTCCATATACTTGAAACGTTCTGAATCGACCCTTCAGTTCCACTTGAAGGCTATAAATGGGCCAAATCTGAGCTATGGAAAAGAGGAGAAATAATTCAACTTTGAGAGCAAAGTTACTCTGGAGAAATTATTCAGTTCACAGTGACTCTGCATCCCTTTATCCTTTAAGTCTGAACACATTGTTCATCCCCCCAAGATATTCACTTACTGATTGAGAACTTCATTGTCTCTCTTACATGAGCTTGCCTTTGGTGGAGGATTAAAGTGGTGGAGGCCTAGATGGAAGGAACTTAGTATGTCGGTTTCGAACCATGGCGACACAGAAGTCCGTGACTCATTCACTTCTGCTGATTATATCTTAATAGAAATACTCTTTTCTCGTCCAATTAATATCTTGTAAATATTTGAATTATTATTCCATGGGTGTATTTGTTATGAATGTTGATGGATTATGCTATTGAATGTGCTAATATCATATATTATCACCATATGCTTGCATTGCTTGGTTGTTGAGGACTAGTTGCAGGTATATTGCTTTGAGTCAAGTGCTCAATGATGGACTTCATCGAATGTCTGGATGACGTAGGCCTTTTATCTTGTCTTGCTAGCATATTTGTATATATAGCATACTTGAGATTAGAGTTGATTTCTACAGTCATTTATGTCTGTTGTGGTTTACCCCTAGCCATAGAGAGATTTTCCTCGTAAAAGAATTAACGACCATACTGGGGAACAAATCTCCTTTTTTGGGGTTTGGAGTGTTTTTTTTCATTAGATTGCTCTCATTCATATTGAGTTTCTTGTCGTATGATTGCTTGAAAGCCTCTGTTCACTCTGGGTATGAGTCTTTCATCCTTCTCCTTAGCCTAGTTGTGTTTTGACACATATACGCGGGTTTTTGCTTGACAGTCACGTACATACATGTGCTGTCCTTCTGCAAGCTGCGTACATATGTGCTTTTCCCTTGAACAATCACGTACATCAACCTTTGTTTCTTGATTTCTGGGTTTGGTGTTTGCTAGGTAGGTTTTGATGATTTTTGAGTCTTCTTGGGTTTCTGTAGTGACTGTTAAGTGTCTGTGCAATGACAAGAAGCCTATTTTTGGTTGAATTTTTGGGTGGTGCCTTTCTCATCATCTTTTCATTTTGATTTTCCTTGTACCTTGGGTTGGGTGTTTTTGCTCCTTGATATCCTACTTGGGTTGTCTCTGTATATACACAGTAGAGTCTTTATATCAAGCTGATGTTCAGTTCTTGCATTTTCATTTTTCTTATATTGAAAATACAAAAATATTAGGCATTTTACATTGATTGACATTTTGATCTCTCGAGTCTTTGTCATTTATCTTAGTGCACGTAAAGAAAGATTGCATTTTTATCTAGAATTGCAGAATTGAATTGAAAATTGCATTTTTAGGAAGCATATCATTTATTGGAAATTGAAGTTAGGAATTTGCATTGTATTCATATTCATTTATTTTACTTGCTGAGTCATAACATCACTAGTTTCATGACCGCACCTTTTTGAGTAAGCAAGGCCATTAAAATTAACGCTATAATTTAAAATTGATTAGTAACGATTTTATTTTCTAGGGTGCACAAACTAGCTTAGGATTTAGTGCCTTGGAATAGGATTTTGTGAGTAAACTTCTCCAAGGCTATTAAATCAACATATGTGTCTGACTAAGGGATTGGAGAAATCCATTGTATAATCGGTAATATTAGGAGGCTCCGCTTACATTGGAGTTAAGCACGAGGTTGCGTGAGGTCGGTTGAAGGGATATCCCCCCGATACCTTCTTAGCGCCAGATATATTTCTCAGGATCTATTCATATATGGGGATCTTTCTAGTGTCCTTACCTTCGTGAGAGGCGGTGCTTTCAAGGTTTCGAGCTTTGCTACCCTACCCATACGGTGGACTCGAATTACGACTGTTCTCTTGTGCATTAGTTATACCATGGTTTCTTAGTTGCTTGACTCAGGTACCACATAGGTTACTTGCAGGGGTTGTTCTGCAGGCACCCTGGGTAAGATAAGGGTTGGACAACACACAACATTTATGGAGGATTACCTCTTCAGGGGAATCTGAACGACTGGTTGTTAAGCCCACGAGGGACCTTATAACTGATTCTGATACCTTCGATATTTAGCAGGGAGTCTCATGCCCCTCTTGGGCGAGGCATACCTAGTTTAGGGAGGGAGGCCCCTTTTCAACCACTTTCTCCTGTTTGTGTGCATATTGGTCATTTGATTATTTTTGGTGTGCTCTTTGATTACTAGTTGGCATTAGGATTTGTTTTTTATATCTTGAATCTTAAGTCATCGTGGGGTCGGACCAACTTCCCCGCTAGTCTCGCCGCTTGTTACAATTACCACCGCATTTTGAGTCTTTGCCTTCTAAAAGTCATAGAGTTACTAAATGTGGTACACACACCTCCACTTATCAGACTTGTGATTCTACAAGGATGAGTACTGAACTGAGTCATCAAGATACTGGGAGCCCTTCGACTCCCATACTTACTATAGTTAATGACACCCCTTCGAATCCTGTAACCACACTGGTTGTAGTGCTAGAGGCACCTATCATCACTATTGCCCGTCCTATAGTGAATACTCAACCTATTGCCACGAAGCCGTTCGGGTCTCTTGGTCACTCACCGAGCTATAATATTCAGTCCATCCCGATGGCCTCTAGTCCCTTTTCCTATGGTATGATGAATTTTACTTCGCAGTTTTCAAACTCCATCCCAGCCGCTGGCCCTAATGATAGCATTGGACTTGGGGGCACAACTCCTCCTTATACTCCGCTCTCGTTTGGTGGCTCTCATATCCCTCAAAAGACTGCTACCATGGGAGGCATTCCTTCCTTTAACCTCAGGTCTAATCCTATTTCTTCTGGGTGGGGTAACCAACCTAGGGAACACGATTATACTCAAGTTTCGTTCTTTACCCTCACCTCCTCAGTGTCGACTCTGGCCAACACATTTGGCATGACGAATCCACCTTTATCCTCGAGATTCACACCCATAGGAGGTCATTTTCAGAACTTGGGCAACCCCCAACCCGAAGCCACTCCAGCTGGGGACAATTTTTATAACTCTCATAAGAACATTCCTACTATAATGATGCCCAACCAACCTCTTATGAATAATCCTGGAGGAGTGTCTTACAATCTCGGACAGGGCCATCATGCTTACTAGAAACCTGGATGGGTTGCGATTCCCCAAACACAATCTTTCCAGGGAGCTTGGGGCCAGAAGACGCAACCCTGTCTCCCTTTTCTGGCCACACTCAACCTACCAAACTTCTCTAAGTTGATGAACGACCCTATGTGTCATGATCCTACATGCCCCCCCATTCCCGCCAAGCTTCCTTCAGATATTCCAAAATTCGAAGGCAAGAATGGCGAGGACCCTAGTGATCATGTTACCACCTTTCACTTATGGTGCTCTTTGAATTCCCTTAATGACGATTCCATTCAGTTAAGATTATTTCAATGCACCCTCAAAGGGGTTGCTGTGAAATGGTATATCAAGCTACCTAAGGGGGCATACATGACCTTTAGTCAGATGTTTTTAGTCTTCCTTAACCACTTCCAATTGTCGATTCGTTACGATGCTGGCCTAGAACTTCTATCAACCTTACGCCAGGACAAATCCACTCATATGTTGGATCACATACATGAGTGGCGTAGACAAAATAGGTTGATCAAGACCTGCATACCCCCGAAATTCCTATTAGAGTGGTTCCTTAAATATTTATAGCCTCCTATTTCGAAGGATGTTGCTACATCCATGGTTACATCTGAGGAAGAAGCAATCTTCAAATCCCATCAGCTAGATCTTATATATGCTCAGTCTGCGATGTTATACGAGATTCTTCCGGATGCACCAAGGTCAAACTATGAACCTATACAAAATCCTGGGCCTCATGCTGATGGCATTGTAGGCTCCGCCAATATGAAATCCTAGACTTGTTGACAAGCCATTTGAAAGAGTTGTCTCTAAACCAGTCTGTAGGATGACCAACTTCATCCGTGTCTTCCAATCCCACTCATTCGGTGGATGTACATTCCATGCAATCATTGACCGACCCAAATGGTAACCAAAAACCAGGCGAGAATAAGAAGAAAGGACGTAATAATAAGTGCAAGGGTGGGAAGAATAATAATAAATCCAAGGACAATGGTAATAATGAGAGGATGAATAATAATGCTGGTGAGGGCAAGAAATAAAGGCGTAAGGTGAAATTTCCCTGTAAGCTTTATACAGATGATCATCTTACTCATTTATGCCCCAAACTGGCAGAAGCTGCGAGGCTCTTATCCCTACCACCTGTTGTGCTGACAAATCCTTTTCCACATAACCAACACATGGCCTCGAGCTCCTCAAATGCCAGAAATGTGGTCGGTGGGAGTCACAACCCACCGACACAAGATGATGACCATTTGTGCATCAATATGGTCAATTCTCAGGTTAATGTAGCCACCCGGTCTCGCGATTACAGTTCTCCATAAACTGTATCTGGTATAGAATCTCCTCCTCCTCCGGAGACGCCCTTGCAGATCGAAAAACCAGAGCCACCACCTTGTATTCCGAAAGGAGCACTCTAGAGCCACCCATAATTACTCTATTGTTGAGGACCTAGGTCAAACCCCTTGTGCGATGTCAGCCCTAGAGGTACTCCAGACATGTCCTTCAAAGAGGAATGCCTTGCTATCTACATTAGGAGTTCTATACCCCAGTGGCTCAAAAGTTATCAAGTTTGATGTCACAGATGTGAAGCCTCTCTTTCCTTACCATGTGGCATTCCAAATACATGTGGGTTACTCGAAGTTTACCATCAAGTGTGTAGTTTTTGAGGAAGGCGCTACAACATGTGTGATGTCCTTGATCTGTTGGAAAGCTCTCGACTCTTTGATTCTCTCTTAGTCTTTGACCATGTTGACTGCTTTTGACGGTCGTTCCTTCCACCCTCATAGTATTCTTCCTGCCTTTTTCCGGTCTAGTTAGGTGGGAAGACAATAGAGGTGGACGCCGAGGTGGTTGATGCGCCCCTCAATTATAACTTGTTACTAGGACGCAAATGGACTTATGTTATGATGGTCATCATATTGTCCATCTTTCACACTCTTTGTTTTCCTCATGATGGGAAGATCGTGATGATCGACGATTTTTCCTTTGCATATGCTAGCCCCAGTGCATCTGTTCGACTGTCGATCCCCATGGTCGACAGTTCTCAGTCGCCAACTAAGAATATTGGTGTCAGAATGTATTCATCCCTTATGGATACCTTTGATTTCATGGCACCGATTCACCATGTTTATGCCATGTCCAGTAGGACCGTTTCGTCAGAGAGGTCCGTTCCTTTCCACACTTCCTATTTTAATGATCCTTGGACCCTACCTTCCTCGACCGTATCTTGTGAAGGTCATTCGCATGCTAGAATTGACATGCCATTATCGGCAATGGAGATAGCGTATCAATTTGTTCTTGACTCTTTCTCCGATCTCGATCCTATTACCTCACAGACGGATGAGGAGGATCCTGTTCTTAAGCCTGTGTGGGCCACTTCGTCATCTTGTTCACATGACTGCCTCAATGAGACTTTTCCCTCAGATGAATATATCATCGAGGCCATGAATAGTTCTGACAAACCTTTGGAAGATATGCATCATCGCTCTTATTTTCTCCTAGAGATTTCTAGAATCGAACAAGATGACTTTCAATCTACTCTGAGCGAGATAGTCGGTCACATCGTAGTTCCGCTTGATACGCACAACATTTATGCTGAAGGAAATATGATGAGTATCTCTCCTACCACCACGATCGATATCTCTCGTACCCATGGCAAGATTGAAAATGTGCACATTGGTGCAGATTGTTTGCCAGAAGAAATCATGATCTACACCGAGCTCTTCAAGGAATTCCGAGATGTATTCGCTTGGTCTTATGAAGAGATGCCAGAAATCGTCCGTCGAATTGTCAAACATGAGATTAAAACTTACCCGGATGATAAGCCCATTTGACAATGTCTTAGAGCTGTCAATCCCCAGAAGGCCCCTGCTATTAAGGTAGGGGTAGAGAAAATGATTAATGCTGGCTTTATCGACCCAATTACCTTGACTGAATGGGTATCCAACTTCGTTCCTGCAAATAAGAAGAAAGGAACCATCCGTGTATGCATGGATTTTCGTGACCTAAAAAAATCCTATCCCAAAGACAACTTCATGACACCTTTCATCGATTAGATTCTCGACTAGTGTGTGGAAAGCAAAGTTTTTCTTTCATAGATGGATTTTCAGGGTATAACCAAATTTAAATTAATCAAATTATCACCAGGTTCAAAATCGCGAGTGATATTGTCACTGATCATGGCAGTCACTTTCATAATGAAATGATGGATGAGCTAGAATCCAAGCTGGGGTTTAAGCATGGTCATTCTTCCCCTTACTACCCCTAGGAAAATTGACATGTAGAGGCCGTCAACAAGTCTCTCAAGACCATTTTGTAGAAAACTGTCAGCCAAAATAAATCTAACTGGCATATTATGCTATATCCCGCACTTTGGCCATTCCGAACCTCGGTCAAGACTACCACCAGATTTTCTCCTTTATAGTTAGTAGATGGTGTGGGGTCGATCTTACCTATTGGATGTGAAATCCCTTCTCTTAGATTGATAGTTTCACTCCTCCTTCACACTTCCAATCTTGAGCGACGCCTCATACACCGAGAGAGCCTTGACGAGTACCGTCGAGATGCCTCTACAACTATCAAAGTGAATAAAAGACATGTCAAGGTCCAATACAATAAGTCTGTCTGTCCTTGGTTGTATGCTGAGGGTGACTTGGTCCTTTTATATTATCAAGCCAAAGAACCGTTGGGGGTAGACAAGTTCAAACCCATGTGGCACGGTCCCTATATAGTGCGACGTGTCTTAGAAAAAGGAGCCTATGAATTAGAAGATAATTAAGGGAACATGTTGTCGAGCCTAGGAATGGGATCAACTTGAAAATATATTACGCTTGAGCGCCAAGCTTGGTCATAAATCTTTGTATACTAATGTAATTTAGTGTATATATATTTTCCCTTTATTTTTATCTTCAACTTGCTTATAGAGTTTTCCCTTGGTTGGAAGATGTCAACGGAGTCTTTGGTCTACTTAGGATTCACAGATGGAGCCAGTCGTCATACACGAAACTTGGCTTCTGCCGCTTGGGTGGTTTACTCACCCAAGGGTCTACTGGTGTCTTAAGGTGGCGTATGCCTAGGGCCATCCACAAATAATGTGGCCGAATATAAAACCATTATAGAACTTTTGCGTGATGCCATTTCACATGGTATTTTCTCTTTGGAGGTTCACCTAGATTCCCAGTTAGTAGTATGTCAGTTGAAGGACAATTACCGTGTGCGCGACCCTACATTACTCTGACGATTCCTACGGGTATGCCTTTTAGAACAACAATTTGATTTGATTACTTATCATCAATACCTAGGAGTTCTAATTATGTATCTGATGCTTATGATAATTTCGTTTTAGATTAGCATTTGTCACATAACTAAAGCAAAGAAAACATTCTCATCAATGTACACATTGTAATAGAAGTAAAGCTGAAGAACCATGTTTTATATATATTTCAAAAAATATGATGTTTATAGTACAAAATTGGGGCCAACACCCTCAATACACATATACAGATGATAATAAAAAATCCATGACATCTACGCCTATGGCGCCCAATGCGTGTCATGATAAAAACTATGGAATTTGTGAGACGCCGAAAGAGTCGAATCCAAACTCTGGGCACGACAACCACCTGCCATTGCATAGCCTCCGACAGATCCTCTACCTGAACCATCAGAATCCTATGTGTCAAACGAGACAGGTTTCCCTACATGTTTTTAAGGACTCTCTCTACTTCTCCTCCCGCCACCTCATCTCCTCGGTGCCTTCGACGTGTCGTGGAAGCCCGTCTGGCCATCATGGACTTATGTCTGCATCACATGCATGTCTAGTTAATACTTAAACATCATCCAAAAATATTTTTGTTTTCCTATACAAAAATACAAAAAAATGAAATATTTAAAAACTTTGACATACCTATGTCCCTGTAGGGGGTCCTTGGTTGCAATGGCATGTCAGGGTCCCCTCTGAAGTCAATCCCTGCATAGGGGTAGTCATCCAGAGAAATGACCTGCCGTCTCCACTAGTAAAATAAATCATCGTTGTAGGGTGTGGGCACCCTACCTCCCCCCTACCGTCTCATCACCACAGTCCACCCTGCCATGGCTAGATCACGAGGTCCTCGAGGAATGATCTCAACTATAGGTCCTAAAACAAGAACCCGCTCAAAAAAAAATCTACACAAGATGGAAACAAACCTGAAGTTCCTCTTATCTCCCTGTTTGCATTCTGTCAATTGGCTCTTCATATTATCCAGTAGTGAGGTGCACCAATCGTACACCGTGGGTCTCAAACACTCTACGGAGTATAACATAAGCATACTCGATGCTTGGTGTAATGAAGCTGATCCTGTGATTCGTGTCAAAACGAGGACAACAATCTTGATGCTTAGATTGTTTATCACTCGGATGGGGAGTTGACTCCCGACCTTCTCGGTCCCTGCTATGTAGTGAACATTTATGTATTCTTCTATCTTCATACCGCTCCCAACTCTTGGGATTTGAGGTTCACCACCCCACCCTGACACGAAAACCCCGTCAAGAAATAAATATCCTCAACTTCAATCCTTACTGGTTTCCTCAACTTCAATCCTTAATGGTTTCCCATCAAGGTTGAAGCTCTCACTGTCTGGATGCTTGTAATCCATGAGAAACTGTAGAAACCTCACTTGGGACCTCATCCCTTTGAGTGCCCAAAACTTGTACAACCCTCATCTTTTCAAGGCCATTTAGGCCCCTGGATCTCTTTCCACAACAACATCTACCTCCTCATGTTCCCTTTCCCTTCACTCTAGCACCATCATGCCAAAGAAGCATCACTTTTTGAGTTAGCAACCATAAAAAACTTTGTTTACGGACATATACATGGGATGCAACATTCATAGTCTCATATAGGTATAAGTATACACTGGATGTCTTTTAGAAAACAACATATAATCATGCGTATACGCGACCCGATGAATGGTAGACTGCATACACCTAAAAATTTGATTTGCGCCCAAGATAACTTAAAAATTCAAACCTAAATACAAAATGTAATCTACTAGAAAGAAAGAGGAGAGGAAGAGGAATTACCTGGTCCAAACGATCGTTGATTCTGTCACTCGACGCTCCCACAATCACCAGTTGAAGATCGTAGGTAATTTGGTCCAAAATTTACTATTTGGGTAAAAAAGTCAAATAACATAGTAAAATTTGGTTTTTATTACTATTTATAGCAATTTTTACCCACATTGCATAGTTTCAGATCGTATTTTCACCTAATGGACTAATACAACAGTGGATTGAGTTGGTTTTTGTAGTTTTCTCCAGGGATTCTTGCGATTTTTAGTGTTATGTCGACCGTTCTTAACTACAAACATGTATTTTCGCTACCTAGCATATAGGATAGGTATCCATTCCATCATGCACACTTGCATTGTCCTAGAACTGTCACTCATATGCCTTAGGTACGAGCCCATTTTTTAGCGACGCATAACCCTCCATCTGCTACAAGACGTGTTGTTATCAAACGATAGAGATTTAGCAAACATGGGTACCCTAGTTATATCCTCTGCTTCATTTGGTGCCCATTCAAAGATTTTTTTCTGTAGGATCGAGTGTCCCTTATAGATAATACATGACTTTATGCTAAACCTCATTTCTCCGTCATAAACATGCTAACCTATACCTAGAGGACTCCCAGGCAAGTTTGATTTAAGCTCTTTTTTGACTCATTTTCAAATAGCGAAAATATTGCCGAGTGAACTTGTCTCTTTCAAACTTGTAAATTCGATTTGAAAGGACATCTATTTGGTACACGTTTATCCCCTTTTCAAACCAAGTAGATTAAGATTATGAAAAAGGACAATATTTTGGCACTAAGTTGTGATTGCATCTCATGCCCTTGCTTCTAGTATTGAGCCTATTGCCAGTTCTCTCTTTGCATTATGAACCGTTTGCCTGAACAATTTTGCATCCTCAACCAAGTAGAGCCTTGTGTATATCCTTCATAATTTGACACCCTATACCTAAGAGGAAACATTCCCGCGAGTGTCCATCTCTTGCATGCACCTCCTTGCATTGAGCATAGGTATGTTCCATTACTGGAACTAGTTTTTCTTACTTGCAACACTCGTTTCCTCCTCTGTATCATAACATTCATTTTACTATGAAAAAACAAAATAGACGGGCAAGAAGGGAGTATTATCTTATATTGGAAGCAGTCGTGTCTCCTTTGAACATAGCACAAAATTGTTGAGTCCACTTGTCATCATAATTTTGGGTTTAGCATGGCCTTATGAAGCTGAGCTCGTTACAAAGAGTTACTCCCCCAACTGGTTACTCTTCCAGTCCCTATGGAGAGTTTGATTGATGCCTCCTTGACACAGACCCTCTACCTCTGCCTCGACAGGGTCCGCTAACCTCCCGGTCAAGAATCGTTCTATAATCTATTGAGCTGGAGAAACTCTTCGATTCCCTACTGGAATCCTACGAAAAAATCCATAGGTCCTTATGAAAATCTTCTTGCGCGACTAAGCCCTAAGCATGAGCCTCACCTCCACATGACCACAGGCTGTGACCGCACGCCTATCACAAGGTGCGTCATGATTTTACGTGTCAAGAAATTAAAAGTGAGCCAACCCTGAGTCCCCGATGTTATAACCCTAAAATGCACCATACAGGTTTACCTGGCATCAGGCCAACTCATGCCTCTTCCTAGCCAAAGCCATGCTGAGTATTTCCTCAAAAAACCACTTAAAACAAACAACCCGCGCCCTAACTTCTCACTGGGCACG
>ML781490.1:945804-956834 GCA_009831015.1 Picea engelmannii
AAAAGTTAAGTCTTAAGGGTCATTTTCTGCGTATAAGTTTAGAGCCCTAGCTTATTAGTCCGTAGGGTAGAATACCCCACAACACCCGACTCTCAAAATCCTGAAAAGAGCTTAATGGTCCCTATCTCCTCCCTTGGCTTCCATCCATGTGACCATTCATCATGACCCGGGGCTCAACTCTCAAACGCATCGAGATTTTGCGTTTCAGGAATTTCTGATGCGAATCACCTCTGTTCTTCCGACTTCTGAAATGCCAAAATTTCGATGCTTCCCATCTGACATTCCTCATTGTTCCATGATATAACAGATCAGATCACATAGGGGTTTCATGTATCATGGAGTCGAAATAATTTCCACCTCCATTCTCCCGATCCCCAAAATGCCAAAATTCTTCTTGGACAATCAACGGTCCAGATCGCTCCCTGATCAATGGCTGTGTTCTTTTCGCGAATTCTCATTTCGTGAGTTTTCACAAACTTTCCCTTTGACCTGTTCAAGGCGCAAGTCAGCAAAATGCTGATTAGCTTCCATGCGTCCCTTCCATTGGATGGTCCTGATGATTTCAGGGTTTCGTGTATTGCGAAATCGACTCTCCTCCTGTGCACTCAAATGGACTAAATCTCGTGCACCCCTTCCAGATCCAACAAATGTTGGTCCCCGCGCTTTCAGATACGACGACAAAGATCTGTTCCTCCTACGCTCACTTCTTGTTGTCTGGACGTGGGTTCCAATGGTCCAGATCTTCCCTCTGCTCGATCCAACGAATGCTGTGCTCCTCCTCCTAAGATTTGGCACCTTTCTTCCCAGACTTGGAATATTTCGATGCTTTAAAGGCCTCAACCTTTGCTTCCTCTGCGAGCCTTGTGACCTTGGGTCTTGCCTGCGTTCTGGAAACGCTATCCCTTCTGATCTTTTGCAATGAAACTTGGCCTCTACCCTAGCACATTCCTTGCGCTCTGCACACAACTTTGTGTTATTCCTCCTGAGCTTTCCTCACTCTGAAATCTCAAAGGGTTTCTCGATCTCTGCAACTCCTTCCAGGATACTTGCACGTTGTTGTTCTATCCTTTCTGATATTTTTCTGAGGCTTGGAATTCAAATAGTTTTGGCTTGTTGTTCCTTTCTGTTGGGACTCTGTGCGAAAAAGGCACTATTCCTCCTGATCTTTACTTGCTGGAATCTCTAAGGGACTCGACCCTTGTCTTTCCCTTCAAAGGGAAATTTGGTGCCCTCTTGGCAACCTCTTGTTCCAACACACCTTGCTAAGCCTACAGAGTATTCAACAACTCTATAAGTGTCTTCCTTTGACACTTCCCTTATCTCAAAACTCGAAACAGAGTTCCTTGGTGCACTCTTTGCACACGCACAATGCCCACCTAGCAGAGCTCTATAGGACCTTCAATAGTTCTGTCTTCTCTCTGTGCCTCCTCTGCATAGTCCTACCTCCAAGGTGTTTAGTAACCTTGAGGCTTCTCCTTTGATTTTTATGATTCCTATGGTGCACCCTCCTGGCACGTCTTCGCTTGAATTCCATAGAACTCATATGTTCACTCTTTGCACTAGCTCACAGAGTACTCAACACTCTGTCATGCAACCCCTTGCATGAAGCCACAAAGAAACCAAACTGAAATAAAAGAAACTCACATATATGAAATTCTGTCTATCCCTGCAAATGGTATCTAACATACATTTACATCATATGCATACAAACACATAAAATACATTCATTTCTCAAATACACATAAACACACAAAGGTTCTCATGAAGGAAAAACTGCTCTTTGTATTAATCTCAAAATGCTTGTTTATACTATGCTCAAGTTCGGACTACAACAATGTCTCGACTCTCTCTCTTCTCTCTTCTTTCTGCCTTTTTTTTTTCTAATCATCCTATATGAATCTAGATACAAAGATATTTCTACAAAAGGGGCTCCTTGAGCTCTTCCCTCCAATCTACCTACTCTCATTAATCTACATTGAATTACATTCAATGGTTGTCTAGTCCGAATCAGATCTAGATCTTCAGCCTTACAACATTTAATTCAAATTCAAATTTTAAAACGAGAGGGATGGCGCCTCTCCCTTCATTGAATGCGCGCTTTTATGTACTGGCTAGCTGGCGCGTTGTAGGGTTGGAGCGATTCTCTCGCATCATACTCCACTACTGCGAAAAATTCATGAGCTCCTGCTCATGAGCTTCACAACTCTGTTGAAATCCACCTAGATCCCAAATTTTCCTTTGGAGCTGTCCATCTGCTCCTCTGCTTTTCTGTTGTTGCTGCTTCTTCCCTTCTTCTATGGCAGGCTTCCTTCTTCTTAGCTTCTTCTTGCTGGTAGTCTCATGTGCTGACCTCAACATACGCCTTCTGATTTCTTCTATGTCCCGATCCAACTGTTCCAATGGATGGCTCTCTGGAAGTCTTCTCTCCCTCACTTCCTTCTTTGTAATGGGTGGATCAACTCGATCCCCCTTGCTGTTTTCATCTCACCTTGTGGCACTAAGTCGCCACTTTGCTGTAGACTCTGATTCTGCAGTATCTTCTTGACTGACTTGTTGCTCAGTCACTTCCTCTGACATACTAGCTTCTGCCATTTCACCTGCTAGTTCAATTCCTGCTTTTCCCAGTTGCTCCCTAGATTGGAATTCTGACTCATCTCCTGCTGCATGCCTCAGTGCTGTAGTTATCATCTGTCTAGATTCATGGCTTAAATTTCTGAGCAATTCTACTGAATGATCTTCTCCCAAAAATTGCATGACTGTCTGCTCATGGCAGTCATCTACTGGCTCTGGATGGTTCAACTAATCCTCCAACATCTCTAACTATTTCTCCCATGGAGTGAGCATCTTAAATGCATGCTCTTCTTCTGTTGGGGCAAATTCTAATGTCTACTCCATTTCTTCTTCCTCTATGACAGTCACTGTTAGCTATCCTTCTCTTGCTACTACATCTGCAACATGCGTTGTGGCCTTAACTGGGCTACTTGGTAGGAATATCCGAATTCCCCCAATGATCAGAACACTCCTCTGATCTTCCCTCTCCGTCAACACTCTTTGCTGATCTAAACTCACCTTTGAGTTCATGAGACTATCAAACAGTCTCACTTCCTCTCCCTTTCCCACCTGGCAATATGGGGTTTTTGCCTTGCCCTCCTAGAAGTCTATGAGATCCTCTAATGATCCCATCTCAATGCCTTCTAGACAACCCGAAAGTTCCTCACTGCTCACCTGGAAGTTTTTGAGACCCTTCTCTGATCTCTTCTACTCATCACCACTAAGAATATTCCCAGTTTTTGGCTCACATATGTGAACCATCTCCTCTTCACCTCTGAGGCTTTTAATATTCCTCAACCACATTCTCAATAGATTTTGTTGTCCTCTGGCAAACAATTCCTTGACTGGCCACTTCACCTTCTTCTTCATGGGCCACTCATACACCCAATACACGTTTGCATCCTGCTGCATTTTAAATGCAAGCTTCTCCATCTGTGCTCTTATCTCAACGATCTCTTTATCTATCTTAGCCTTGTTTTTCTACTGGTGGTCCTTGTCTTGACCAATCCTTTGGACTTCATTAGCCATATTTTTCCTTTCTGGTTTCAACCCACCTCGCTGTCAAATGTCTGTTGCCTTCATGCAAATAGATCTCCACGCACATAACATCAACACCCTATCTACAGATCCTAATACCACTTGATGGTATCGAACTGTATTATTATTTATGCTGCCTCCCTTTGCCTGAAATCTACAGATAGAAAGTGGCTTTGATACCACTTGATGCAACACCCCCCACCTCTGCCTCGGCAGGGTTCGTTGACCTCCCGGTCAAGGATTGTTCTTCAATCTATCGAGCTGGAGCAGCTCTCCAATTTCCTACTAGAATCCTATGAACAAATCCACAGTTCCTTATGAAACTCTGCCTGTGTGACTAAGCCCCAAGTGTGAGCCTCACCTCCACACGACCACAGGCTATGACCGCATGCCTATCACAAGGCTTGTCATGATTTCACGTGTCGGGACCTTAGGAGTGAGGCAACCCTGACTGACTCCTCGACTCCTGAAATCCTAAAATCTCGAAAAGAGATTAATGGTCCCTAGCTCCTCCTTTGGCCTCTGTCCATGTGACAATTCATCATGACCCGGGGCTCAACTCTCAAGCACATCGGGAATTTCTGATGTGAATCACCTATGTTCTCCCGACTCCCGAAATGCCGAAATTTTGGAGCTTCCCATCTGACGGTCCTGATTCTTCCATGATCTGATGGCTCAGATTACGTCAGGGTTTTGTGCATCGGGATTTCATGATTTCACATATCGTGGAGTCGAAATACTTTCCACCTTCGTTCTCCTTGTTATCGCTCTGTAATTTTCTTGAGGTTGTGGAGGCAGTCACAAAGGCAACATCAAAACCACTTCGAGTAAGGGATCTAGCCTTGCAAGACTCAGTGAGGGATCTCTCTATCAGATTTAGATTTGTTTGAACATGGATCTAACGCTAGTTATGCATAACAAGATTTTTTTTTGAGTTTTCGGTTGAGACAACAAAAAGAGCCATTGGGAAAAATGGAGTCAGGTCATGAACTTCAATGGTTTATAGTTCAACACAGGCTGACAACCTCCCGCAAACACTGAGGAAAAATAGGCACCTTGTTCAACAGGTATAAAGTGATGTAAAGGTAATTTGAAAAAGAAAGAGTCCACTATAATAAGGGGCATATGACAAAGGATGAATCTCTTGTGGCAACTTTAGAAGAAAGAAAACAAGAGGTAGGCCACCAAATAAAGCATCTAACCAAGGATGAATTCTGGAAGGAAAACCATAGACACATAACAATATTCAACTACATAAGAGGCACCTAACCATGGGTGAATCTCTAGATGCAGCTGCAGAAGAATCAACATACAAATTTGATGTCCGAAACAAAGCATCTAACTATGGACGAATTCTGTAACAGGACATAAAAAATACATGACAAGCATATTCTATGATGAAAGGAGCACCAAAGGATGAATACCAATCACACTGGTCTTAGAAATAAGCTGTAAGATAAACAAATAAACAAATAAGAGACATTGTTGAGCATAAGCATCGTGATGAATCTCACGCCATAAGTAGGCTTGCTGTGTTAAATTCACAAAGAAATGAACATGGTCTTTCTTACACCTGTTGGGATTTCCCTACACCCAAAATTTACAGGGCCCAGGGAGCCTCTTTCACACAGGTCAAACCTCTCTCTTCTCTCAAAAAATGAAGTATTTATACCGATTATTACAATGATTATGTCATCAAATGAATACGATTTCATTCAATCAAATCTAAACGAACAACATTGCACTGCAAAAAAATTGGGATTTCGCCAGCACTGCACGGATTTCTTTAACTGTGTGTCAATTATCAGTCACTGGTAACAGATTTTTGATGGCCTTTGATGATGATGTGGCTGCCCCTAAGTGTACACTAGATATTTAGATCAGGAGACGGTAGGATTTCGTGGAGATCCAGTCGACTTTTTCCTTCGCCAGATGTCATCCTGTGGAAACTTTTGCCTCCTTAAATTATGAGAAATAGGGTCCCAATGAGTCTTCGATTCTCCAAATATGGGAGGTCTGTGTAAAAACTAGGGGAGGTTTTTTTATATGAGATTGTCTGGAGAAAAAACCTCCTTTGGTTTCTCCAATTGCGTCTCCAGTTCACCGAAACAGCTCCCGCAATATCAGGACTGAAACAGGAAAAACCGAAAACCTGAAAAAAGGGGATGAAAGATGGATTTGATTCTCCCAACTGGTGGAACCTGTGAAAAAAATGAGAGAGGTTTTTGTTCTTCAATCTGTTACGGAGAAAAAATTCTCTTGTTTTTTACAAATTCTTTCCCACTTACCCGAAATCCTTCCCGAACGTCGACTGGTTGAAACTGGAAAAATAACGGTTTTGAGTTTTTCGGTGAGAGATTTCGTAGGGGGAAGGTGGTAATCAGACCCCCCTGAGGTGGTAAGTGGTATTGGGAGGCGGGTGGGGGAGGGGGTTTCCGATTTCACTAGGGGGTGACAAGTGTCCTTCACAATACCACTTGATCAAACCCCCTTGAGGTGATGTGACGTGAGGGAGGGGGGGGGTCCGATATGTACATGGAATGCATGCGTTAGTCTTAGGATAGTTTTAATTTTTGGTTTTTGTTTTTATTATTTAATATTTGTGTTTATTTATTTTTGTTTTTAAGTTTGTTTTATTACGTTTTATTTATTTATTTATATATGTTTTGTTAATTAGTTTTTTATTATATTTTGTATTTAATATTTTATGTTTATTTAATATGATTTTTTTTTAATTGTTTTATTGTTTTCAATTAATATTTAATTACAATAAACTAACTTAACTACTAATTATTAATTAATTAATTACTAACAAGACTAACCTAGCTTATTAGTCTAAGTACACTAATTTAATTAATATTAACCTAATTATTCGTTTATTATCCTAAGTTTGTTTATTCATGTAGGGATGAGTGATGGGCGTGATGAAGTGAAGGATGAGGGACTGAAAGACGTAGGGGTGGATGAAGGATGCAACAAGGTGATGGAAGATTAGGCGAAATGGATGGAGGGGGAAATGGAATCAACTGAGCTAGATGTCTTCATCGAGGGGGAAATGCCAAATAGGCAGTTAAAGAAACCAATTACCTATGATTATAGGACCCCAACTTAGGATCCACCTGGGGATGGAAGCTCCTGAGGAGGTGTCAAGAATCTCAGATCTCTAAACATGTAGACCAATGCTTTATTCGTTGGGCCATGGAGTCATTGCAGTTTCAATCTTCGAACTGGCTCATATTTGACTGAACACTGAAATAGATACTATCAACTGCAAACTTTGTTGGAAACCATACAATACTGAAAAATATGCTCAAATGACTGAACTTATTCAAAACTGCTACATACTCTAAAATGCTGATAATTTTTTCGTTCTAAATGATACAATGATGCCAGTGCAACCATTCAAGCAACCGCTCTAATAACTCTACTCTTTCGATGTTTTCAATCAATATCAGAAATAAAACTTGCATAGGCATCATGGACTGCTTTCCATCTTGATCTTCACAACACAAAGTTTTGGGACTGTGGACAATTCCATAAACTTTGGGAATCAATGGGTATTCTAAAAAGAAAATCTCCTCCATATAGATAGCTACAGGATCATGATAAACATGACCTATCGCCTGATATGCAAATTTATCCATTTCAACTCTGTGATCTGATAATGCACATATATCATCTGTACCATTTTGCACATGCTGATTTATCTGTGGTTTTTCTAATGAATTTTGAGAAAAAACTGTTGTTGAATCAAAACATAGAAATGATTGTCTAACCATGTCTAGATCATAACTGCTTTTCCACTCATGACTGGCGAATGAAAAATGATTTTGACAACACAGGTCATCCAACCGCTCAGCTATTGGATCCTGAAAAGACTGACAAGACTGCTGCATTGATTCAAATGAAATTTCTTGACTTTCTATGTGTTTATCCTTCAACATTTGTTCAAGAGTCTCCTTCAAAATTTGAAATGAATTATAATCTAATGGTACATAATTACATTCCACTGATTCAAATCTTGTTTCGAGCTCGAAACTTCCATCTGGAATTTGAAAGTCAAGGGAAATTAGTGACTATGATTTTGGGTCTAAAACAAGTCCAATGTCATCAATGACATCCTTTACTGACTCATCATAAAATTTTCTGTCTTCACTATTTACAACTTGCCTAGAGTTTCTTTTCAGAAATTGAAAAGATGAGCAACATAAGGGTAGAATGTTTCCACTTACTCTGATATTTTCTGCACTTTGATAATTGCTATCATAATTGCTATGCACAGATAGAGTGTCTTGCTGGGATTGCAAATGATCTTCTTCCTCCCAACAATATGCTGCTAATTTATCTGGAAAAGCCATCTTGATATCATCCTCATTATACTGACCGTGCTTGGGTAAATCATCCATGAATGAAATGCCATCAAACATGCACATCATATCAGCTAATGGCTCATCAACAAGCTGAGTTGGAACTTCATCTTTGACTACGTTGTGAATTGAATACATGAAATAATCCTTTGGTGGTTCAAAATACTGAGGCTGGGCTGCAAGTTGTTTGGGGACATTGATCCTTGTCCGTTCTGGCACTAATGGAACACCGGGTCTTCGAACAACAAGTTCCTCTTTCCTACTAATCTTCTGCATCATCTCTCTTACAGTGTTTTCCAGAACATCTAGTTTCACTTCTGAAGATGTCAGATGTTGCTTTTCCATTCTATCTTTATCTTCTTCCTTTAACTTTGCCTTTCGATTCAACAAGTTAGCTTCCACATCAACTGCAATCTTTTGCATTTCTTCAAGTGTTGAAGTGTTCCTTTCTCTTAATTGGAATGCCATCTCAGGATCAAAGGCATCTGGGTAATGCAAGTGAGATGATCCTGGGGGTGGCATTATATCAACATGCATTGCATGATATACCTTATTGAACCTTGCTGAAAACTGAGGTATTGTCTCCCTTGGCTGTCTTTTCAAATGGTCATATTCTTCTAGAATGAGAAAGACATTTCTCATGATTACCCATCGATCTAGGAATTTTTTTACAAACTAATGGAAATTGCTAATGCTTGCAGCTGGAATATTCTTAAACCAATTTTTGACTTTACCTTGCAATGATAGGGAAAAAAATCCTGATACATACTTCATCTTCTTCCACCTCAAACGGATCAAGAAAATACTCAAGACTTTGAACGTGTTTTTTAACAGTGATCTTCATATTTTCTCCATCAAACCTGGGCAGATTATTGATGTAATTGACAGGGAGGTCATGGATAATAGGAGGCAAATCTAGAAGCTTGTATCAGTCTGGGATTTTCACAGTTATAGGAGGTAAAGAAAGGGGATTATAACTAACTGGAATTTCAACAAGGGCAGGAGATAAAGCACGAGTCTCATGTCTCACTGGGATTTCTACAGATGTATGAGTATGTACATGATCTACAATTTGGGGCTTAGTTTATTGAACTTCATCAATTTGCAGATGATCAATATAAACTTCAACAATATACTCTTGATTCAAATTGGAAAAAGATAGGACATAATTACAGAGAAAACCAAAAATGTCTTGAATACAATTTGAGCTTGAATACCTTCTCTTTCCAGATTGCTTGGTCATGCTTCAGGTTCTTCCTCCAGTGGAGTCTTTGAGTTGGCACTGTTCTGGAGTTGATTGGAGTCGCCAGGTGAAATATTTCAGCCTTCTTGTGTCTGTTCACTGTCCACCATCAATGATCAGATCTGGAACTTGAAGTGCACTACTGGAAAAAGTCCCTAGTATAACCATTATGTTAGCACTCTGTAATTTGCCTGAGGCTATGGAGGCAGTCACAGAGGCAACATCAAAACTGCTTCGAGTCAGGGATCTATCCCTCCAAGACCCAGAGAGGGATCTCTTTGTCAGATTTAGATTTGTTTGAACATGGATCTTAGGCTAATTATGCAGAACATGATTTGTTTTTGAGTTTTTGGTTGAGACAAAAAAAATAGCCATTGGGAAAAATGGAGTCAGGTCATGAACTTCAATGGTTTACAGTTCAACACAGGATGAAAACCTCCCTCAAATACTAAGGAAAAATAGGCACCTTGTTCAGCAGGTATAAAGTGATGTAAAGGTAGTCTAAAAAAGAAAAGAGTCCACTATAATAAGGGGCATCTGACAAAGGATGAATCTCTTATGGAAGCTTTAGAATAAAGAAAACAAGAGGTAGGACACCAAACAGGGCATCTAACCAAGGATGAATCCTGGAAGGAAAGCCATAGACACATAACAATATTCAGCTACATAAGAGGCACCTAACCATGGGTGAATATCTACATGCAGTTGTAGAAGAATCAACATACAAATCTGATGTCTGAAACAGAACATCTAACTATGGACGAATTTTGTAACAGGACATCAAAAGTACATGACAAGCATATTCTATGATGAAAGGAGCACCAAAGGATGAATTCCAATCACACTGCTCTTATAAATAAGCTGTAAGATAAATAAATAAACAAAGAAGATACATTGCTAATCATAAGCGTCGTGATGAATCTCAAGCCATAAGTAGGCTTGCTGTGTTAAATTCACAAAGAAATGAACATGGTCTTTCTTACACTTGTTGGGATTTCCTTACACCCAAAATTTACAGGGCCTAGGGAGCCTCTTTCACACATGTCGAACCTCTCTCTTATCTCAAAACATGAATTATTTATACCCATTATTACAATGACCGTGTCATCAAATGACTACGATTTCATTCAATCAAATCTAAACTAACAATATTGCACTGCAGAAAAATTGGGATTTCGCCAACACTGCACGGATTTCTTTCACTGTGTGTCAATTATCAGTCACTGGTAACAGATTTTTGATGGCCTTTGATGATGATGTGGCTGCCCTTGAGTGCACATCAGATCTTTAGATTAGGAGACGGTAGGATTTCATGGAGATCTAGTCGACTTTTTCCTTCGCCAGATGCCATCTTGTGGAAACTTTTGCCTCCTTAAATTCTGAGAAATACGGTCCCAATGAGTCTTCGATTCTCCCAATATGAGAGGTTTGTGTAACAATCAGGGGAGGTTTTTGTATATTATCTTTTATGGAGCAAAAACCTTTTTTGGTTTCTCCAATTTCGTCTCCATCTCGTCGAAACAACTTCTGCAATATCAGGACTGAAACAGGAAAAACCGAAAACCTGAAAAAGGGGCTGAAAGATGGCTTCTATTCTCCTAACTGGTGGTACTTGTGAAAAAAATGAGAGAGGTTTTTGTTCTTCATCTCGTTATGGAGAAAAACCTCTTTTTTTTTATCCAAATTCCTTCTCCTTTTCCCGGAAAACTTCCCGGAAGTCAACTGGTTGAAACTGGAAAAATAACGGTTTTGAGTTTTTTGGTGAGCAGTTTTGCAGGGGGGAAGGTGGTAATCAGACCCCTGTGAGGTGCTAAGTGGTATTAGGAGGGGGG
>ML781490.1:962237-977499 GCA_009831015.1 Picea engelmannii
TTGACACATGATTGGTACATACTTGGTACATGGTTGGATGCACTTGTTTATGGTACAGGTTGATTACAGGTTGGTGCATGGTTGATGCACTTGTTTATGGTACATGTTGATTACAGGTTGAGGTACAGGTTGATGCATAGTTGGTGCATGGTTCAGATTTATTGGTACAGGTTTACAACGGTATATCTCACAATGACAGGTTGACAGTGGTTGCATCATTCTACTTCTACTTCAGGGTGGCAGGATGGGGCAAGGACAGGTGGTTGTAGCCACCTTTCGTTTGTAGCCGAAGAACATAGGGGGTTGTAGCCTCCTTCTGGTTATAGCCAGAGAATTGGGGAGTTGGAGCTTCCCTCAGGTTGTAGCCTGAGAAAATAGGGGGTTGGAGTCTCCTTCCAGTTGCACCTGGAAAAAAAAGGAAGTTGGTGCTTCCAATGAATGTAATTCTTCAAGACATATAAGAAAAAACATTTCGTGGTTTTCTCCCGATTTGGGTTTCCACGTAAAACAATGGTGTACTATGTATGTGTATGTTTGTTCATTTGTTCATTGCTTATTTACCTTGCAGTTATTGGATGATAATGCTTCATTGATATAACACTTGGATTATATGGTTAAAAAGGATTAAATTTCTCTATTACTAATTCACCCCCCCCCTCTCAGTAATCCAACATAAACCTCGGGCACCCCTTCCAGATCCAACGACTGTTGGGCCTTACTCTTTCAGATCTGATGACAAAGATCTGTTCCTCCTGCACTCTCTTCTCTTTGTCTAGACGTGGGTTCCAACGGTCCATATCTTCCTTCTGCTCGATCCAACGATAGCTGTGCTCCTCCTCCTGAGCTTTGGCACCTTTCTTCCCAGACTTGGAAGATTTCGATGGTTCAAAGGCCTCGACCTTTGCTTCCTCTGTGAGCCCTGTAACCTTGGTTCTTGCCTGCGTTCTGTAAATTCTATCCCTCCTGAGCTTTGGCAATGAAACTTGACCTTGGCCCTAGCACATTCCTTGTGCTCTGCACGCATCTCCATGATATTCCTCCTAAGATTTCCTCACTCTAAAACCTCAAAGGGTTTCTCGACCTCTACAACTCCTTGTAGGATCCTTGCACGTTGTTGTGCTATCCTTCCTGAGCTTTGTCTGAGGCTTGGACTTCAAAGAGTTTCGACCTGCTATTCCTTTCTACTGGGACTCTATGTGCAAAGGCACTATTCCTTTTGAGCTTTGCTTGCTCGAATCTCTAAGAGACTTTGCCCTTGTCTTTCCCTTCAAAGAGGAATTTGGTGCCCTCTTGGAAAACTCTTGCTCAAGCACACCTTGCTGAGCCTATAGAGTATTCAACAACTCTATAAGTGTCTTCCTCTGAAACTTCCCTTATCTTAGAACTCGAAACAAAGTTCCTTGGTGCACTCTTTGCACACACCTAATGCCCACCTGGCAGAGCTCTACAAGACCTTCAATAGTTCTGTCTTCTCTCTGTGCCTCCTCTACACAATCCTACCTCCAAGGTGTTCAATAACCTTAAGGCTTCTCCTTTGAGTTTTATGATTCCTTTGGTGCACCCTCCTGGCATGTCTTCGCCTAAATTCTACAGAACCCAGATGTGCACTCTTTGCACTAGCTCACAGAGTCCTCAACACTCTGTCATGCAACCCCTTGCATGAAGCCACAAAGAACCCATACTGTAATCAAAGAAACTCATAGATATGAAATTATGTCTATCCTTGCAGATGGAATCTAACATACATCTACAACATATGCATACAAACACATAAAAGACATTCATTCCCCAAATAGAGATAAACACACAAAGGTTCTCATGCAGGAAAAATTGCTCTTTGTATTAATCTCAAAATGCCTATTTACAATATGTTCAAGCTTGGACTACAACAGAGTCTCGACTCTCTCCTCTCTTCTCTCTTCTTTCTGCCTTTTTTTTCTTCTAATCATCCTATATGAATCTAGATACAAATATATTTCTACAAAAGGGTCTCCTTGAGCTCTTACCTCCAAGCTACCTACTCTCATTAATCTACATTGAATTACATTCAATGGCTGTCTAGTCCCAATCGGATCTAGATCTTCAGCCTTACAACATTTAATTCAAATTCAACTTTTAAAACGAGAGGGTTGGTGCCTGTCCCTTCATTGAATGTGTGCTTTGATGTGCTGGCTAGCTGGCGCATTGCTGGGTTGGAGCGATGCTCCTACATCACTCCTGCATCTCATGGTTTCATCATTGTGTCTATACTGCCAGAGTCTTCCATATGTCTCATGCTCTTGTTAAAAGGATGTCTATTAACCTGTGTCATCCATTCCTTAGAACTCTTGACTTTGCATGTTGTCCATACCTTTAGTTTGTCTCAGAATAACATGAAGTTGTAGTCCTATTACACACCCTGGTCCTACTTTCCTCTTTGGTAGGTAACCTTGAACACAACAATCGACATTTCATCATTGGTCGTTGACTGGGTGGTTTCCCTTGTGTTTGACGACAAGACATCTATTCACACATTGGGATTCGTTCAATGTATTGGATGCCATTAGCCTTATTGGTGGTTTGCTCTCCTTTGTCAACAATTTTCCTCATTGGCTGCTATTCAAAGGGTTTTTTTCGTGTACTGCTTGCACTTGGTAAACGTGAAATATGCATAGGGTCGTTGGTTCATGAACATGTTCTTCATTTTATTTCCTCCAAATCATCAAGCTCCTGCTTTGTACCTTGTGTTGAATGATGAGAGATGCCTTAATTCTCTCTTTTCAGCGGGTCTCCTTCCATCGAATTCAACTCATCTATTCTGGAAACGAGACCTAGAGTCATATAAGTACCTAGAGGTTTGCAATCATTAGTGGTAGGTTCTCTCACCATCGACAGTTGGGAGTACATCAATATCTCCTGATCGATGGATTCTTCAAGTGTTCTTCCTCGACTCCTTTATTCACACTTGTAAGAATGTACTCGGTGCCTTGATACCTACTTTCATCATAAGTAGGCTGTCTCGTGTTTGTTAACGATATACCTCAATGATCAGTAATCAAATGAAGTCTCATTGTGTTCAACCTCAACTCCTTTATTCACACAATGTAGACTTTCACCTTTGGAGGATTGTGTAGAAGACTTGAAGACATCAGTTCGTAGCTGCAACTTTCCTGAGTTGTTTCTACCTTTTCATTGGACCAGTACCTGTGTGACTTCAGTGATCATGGGAGATAAGATTGTACCCCATTATATACAAATATCTTCATATTGATTTTGAGACTGGTTTTACTGGGCCTTGTTCATGACTATGATAGCCTTTGGCATGTAACCACATTTGTATTTGCCTATTTATGGCCATGGAAAATTGTTTGGTATATTTTCACATGGATCTACAGTGTAATTCAATTTGGTAGCCATGTATGCAAAGTCAATACAGATTGTAAGGTGCAACTAGTTTTTCCAACTGGGTCCCCATTACTCCACTTATGGGTTTTTATAATGTATTTCAACCATCACAAATACTCCTCTGACCTCACACATTAGGGGGCATATGTTATAACAAGATTTGTCTCACCCCATGCAATCTTGCACAAAAGGCCTTTTTCCATTTCCCTATGAAGACTTGAAGTCCCCTTTTTGCAAATCCCATAGCTAAAGACAATATTTTTCCACGTATACGAGCCCTGCCTACTATACAACATGCGTATACACAAGTTGGACCACTACAACCTGTGTATATCGAGAAATGTGCCCAAAATTGAAAAATGGTGTTGGGTTTCCATGTCATGTCATGATATCAATGATCCTTGGCCTTCCGTATACTGGAAACGTTTTGGCTCGGCCCTTCAGTTCCACTTGATGGCTATAAATGGGCCAAATCCAAGATATGGAAAAGAGGAGAAAGAGTTCAACTTTGAGAGAAAAGTTACTATGGAGAAATTATTCACTTCACATTGAGTGTGCATCCCTTTATCCTTTAAGTCTGAACACATTGTTCAACCCCCCAAGCTCTTCCCTTACTGATTGAGAAATTCATTGTCTCTCTTACATGAGCTTGCATTTGGTGGAGGATTGAAGTAGTGGAGGCCTAGCTGGTAGGAACTTAGTTTCTCGGTTCTGAACTGTGCCGACAGGGAAGTCTGTCACTCATTCACTTCTGCTAATTATATCTTAATAGAAATACTCTTTTCTCGTCCAATTAATATCTTGCAAATATTTGAATTATTATTCCATGGGCGTATTTGTTATCAATGTTGATGGATTATTCTATTGAATGTGATAACATCATATATTATCACCATATGCTTGCGTTTCTTAGTTGTTGAGGACTAGTTGCAGGTATATTGCTTTGGGTCAAGTGCTCAATGGTGGAATTCATGGAACGTCTGGATGAGGTAGGAATTTTATCTTGTCTTGTTAGCATATTTGTCTATATAGCATACTTGATATTAGAGTCGATTTCTGCGGTCATTTCCGTCTGTTGTAGTTTACCCCTAGCCATAGAGAGATTTTCCTCGTAACATAATTCACGACCATACTGGGGAACACATCTTCTTTTTTGGGGTTTGGAGTGTTTTTCTCATTAGATTACTCTCGTTGATATTAAGTTTCTTATCGTATGATTGCTTGACAACCTCTGTTCACTCTGGGTCTGAGTCTTAAAGCCTTCTCCTTAGCCTAGCTATGTTTTTACACATATACACGGGTTTTTGCTTGACAATCGCGTACATACACATGTTGTCCTTCTGCAAGCTGCATACATACGTGCTTTCTCTTGAACATTCATGTACATCAAGCTTTGTTGCTTGATTGCTGGGTTTGGTGGTTGCTAGGTTGGTTTTGATGATTTTTGAGTCTTCTTGGGTCTCTATAGTGACTGTTAAGTGTCTGTGGAGTGACAGGAAACCTGTTTTTGGTTGAATTTTTGGGCGGTGTCTTTCTCTTCATCTTTTCATTTTGATTTTCCTTGCACCTTGGGCTGGGTGTTGTTGCTCCTTGATATCCTACTTGGGTTGTCTCTGTCTATACATAGTAGAGTCTTTATATCAAGTTGCTGTTCAGTCCTTGCATTTTCATTTTTCTTATATTGAAAATACAAAAATTATAGGCATTTTACATTGATTGGCATTTTGATCTCTTGAGTCTTTGTCATTTATCTTAGTGCACGTAAAGAAAGATTGCATTTTTATTTAGAATTGCAGAATTGAATTGAAAATTGTATTTTTAGGAAGAATATCATTTATTGGAAATTGAAGTTAGGAATTTGCATTGTATTCATATTCATTTATTTTAATTGCCGAGTCATAACATCATTAGTTTCACGACCGTACCTTTTTGAGTAAGCAAGGCCATTAAAATTAACACTATAATTTAAAATTGATTAGTAACGATTTTATTTTCTCGAGTGCACAAACTAGCTTAGGATTTAGTGCCTTGGAATAGGATTTTGTGAGTAAACTTCTCCAAGGCTATTGAATCAACATATGTGTCTGACTAAGGGATTGGAGAAATCCATTGTATAATCGGTAATTTTAGGAGGCTCCGCTTACATTGGAGTTAAGCACGAGGTCGCGTGAGGTTGGTTGAAGGGATATCCCCCTGATACCTTCTTAGCGCCAGATATATTTCTCTGGATCTATTCGTATATGGGGATCTTGCTAGTGCCCTTACCTCTGTGAGAGGCGGTGCTTTCAAGGTTTCGAGCTTTGCTACCCTTCCCATACGGTGGACATGACTTACGACTGTTCTCCCGTGCATCAGTTATACCATCGTTTCTTAGTTGCTTGACTTAGGTACCACATAGGTTACTTGCAAGGGTTGTTCTGCAGGCACCCTGGGTAAGATAAGGGTTGGACAACACACAAACTTTATGGAGGATTACCTCTTCGCGGGGATCTGACCGACTAGTTGTTAATCCCACGAGGGCCCTTATAACTGATTCTAAAACCTCTGATATTTAGCAAGGAGTCTCAGGCCCCTCTTGGGTGAGGCATACCTATTTTATGGAGGGGGGCCCCTTTTCAACCAATTTATGCTGTTTGTGTGCATATTGGCTGTTTGATTATTTTTGGTGTACTCTTTGATTACTAGTTGGCCTTAGGATTTGTTTTTTATATCTTGAATCTTAAGTCATCATGGATTCGAATCAACATCCCGGCCGGTCTCGCTGCTTGTTACAATTACCACCGCATTTTGAGTCTTTGCCTTCTAAAAAGCATAGAGTTATTAAACGTGGTACACACACCTCCACATATCAGACTTATGATTCTACAAGGATGAGTACTGAACTGAGTCATCAAGATACTGGGATCCCTTCGACTCCCGTACCTACTATAGTTAATGACACCCCTTCGACTCTTACAACCACAATGGTTGTAGTGCTAGAGGCACCTATCATCACTGTTGCCCGTCCTATAGTGAATACTCAACCTATTTCCATGAAGCCGTTTGGGTCTCTTGGTCACTCACCAAGCTATAGTATTCAGTCCATCCCGATGGCCTCTAGTCCCTTTTCCTATGGTATGTTGAATTTTACTTCGTAGTTTTCAAACTCCATCCTAGCCGCTGGCCCTAATGCTAGCAATGGACTTGGGGGAAAAACTCCTTCTTATACTCTGTTCTCATTTGGTGGCTCTCATATCCATCAAACGACTGCTACCATGGGAGGCATTCCTTCCTTTAACCTTGGGTCTAATCCTTTTGCTTATGGGTGGAGTAACCAACCTGGCAGACAAGCTTCTGCTCAAGTTCCATCCTTTACCCTCACCTCCTCAGTGTTGATTCCGACCAACACGTTTGGCATGATGAATCCACCTTTATCCTCTAGATTCACACCCATAGGAGGTCAGTTTCACACCTTGGGCAACCCCCAACCCGAAACCACTCCGGCTGGGGGAAGTTTTTATAACCCTCATTAGAAGATTCCTATTGAAATTATTCCCAACCAACCTCTTATGAATCATTCTGGAGGAGGGTCTTACAATCCCAGACATGGCCATGGTCCTTACCAGAAACCTGGATGGGTTACGATTCCCCAAACACAATATTTCCAGGGAGCTTGCGGCCAGATGCCGCAACCCTGTCTCCCTTTCCTGGCCACGCTCAACCTGCCAAAATTCTCTAAGTTGATGAACAACCCTGTGTGTCATGATCCTACATGGCCCCCCATTACCACCAAGCTTCCTTCAGATATTCCAAAATTCAAAGGCAAGAATGGCAAGGACCCTGGTGATCATGTTACCACCTTTCACTTATGGTGCTCTTCGAATTCCCTTAATGACGATTCCATTCAGTTAAGATTATTTCAATGCACTCTCAAAGGGGTTGCTGCGAAATGGTATATCGAGCTACCTAGGGGGGCATACGGGACCTTTAGTCAGATGGTTTTAGTCTTCCTTAACCACTTCCAATTGCCAGTTCGTTACGATGCTGGCCTAGAACTTTTGTCGACCTTACGCTAGGAAAAATCCACTCATATGTCGGATCACATCCAGGAGTGGCGTAGACAGAATAGGTTGATCAAGACCTGGATACCCCCAAAATTCCTATTAGAGTGGTTCCTTAAGTATTTACAACCCCCTATTTCAAAGGATGGTTCTACATTCAGGGTTACATCTGAGGAAGAAGCAATCTTCAAATCCCATCATCTAGATCTTATATATGCTTAGTCTACGATGTTATATGAGATTCTTCCAAACGCACCAAGGTCAAACTATGACCCTAGACAAAAGCCCGAGCCTCATGCCAATGGCATTGTAGGCTCCACCAAAGTGAAATACCAGACTTGTTGATAATACATTTGAAAGAGTTGCCTCTAAACCAGTTTGCAGAATGGTCAACTTCGTATGTGTCTTTGAATCCCATGTAGTTCGCGGATGTGCACACCATGCAATCGTCAATCGACCGAAATGGTAACCAACATCCAGGCGGGAATAAGAAGAAAATATGTAATAATAATTGCAAGGGTGGGAAGAATAATAATAAACTCAAGGATAATGGTAACAATGAGAGGACGAATAATAATGCTGGTGAGGGCAAGAAAGAAAGGCGTAAGGTGAAATTTCCCTGTAAGCTTTGTACAGGTGATTATCTTACTCATTTATTCCCCAAACTGGCAGAAGCTGCGAGGCTCTTATCCCTACCGCCTGCCATGATGATGAATCCTTTTCCACATAACCAAAACATGTCCTCGAGCTCCTCAAATGCCAGAAATGTGGCTGCTGGGAGTCAAAACCCACCGACACAAGACCGTGACCATTTGTGCATCAATATGGTAAATTCTCAGGTTAATGTAGCCACCCGGTCTTGCGATTACAATTCTCCACAAACTGTATCTAGTCTAGAATCTCCTCCTCCTCTAGATACACCCTTGCAGATTGAAAAACTAGATCCACCGCCTCGTATTCCTAAAGGAGTACTCAAATGATCTACCCACAATCCAAATTCTAGAGCCACCCAAAATTACTCTATTGTTGAGGACCTGGGTCAAACCCCTTGTGCAATGTTGGCCCTGGAGGTACTCCAGACGTGTCCTTCAAAGAGGAATGCCTTTCTATCTGCGTTAGGAGTTCTAGACCCCAGTGTCTCGAAAATTATCAAGTTTGACGTCACAGATGTGAAGCCTCACTTTCCTTACCATGTGGCATTCCAAATACACATGGGTTACTTGAATTATACCATCAAGTGTGAGGTTGTTGATGAAGGTGCTACAACATCTGTGATGTCCTTGATATGTTGGAAAGCTCTCGACTCTCTAACTCTCTCTTAGTCTCCGACCATGTTGACTTCTTTTGACGGTCATTCCTTCTGCCCTCATGGTATTCTTCCTGTCTTTCCGGTCTAGTTAGGTGGGAAGACAGTAGAGGTGGACATCGAGGTGGTTGATGCGCCCCTTGATTATAAATTGTTAGTAGGACGCAATTGGACTTATGCTATGACTATCATCATATCATCCATATTCCACACTCTTTTTTTTCCTCACGATGGGAAGATTGTGAAGATCAATGAGTTTTCCTTTGCGTATGCTATCCCTAGTGCATCTATTCGACCGTCGATCCCCGTGGTCGACAATTCTCAGTCGAAAACTAAGAATATCGATGTCAAAATGTATTCATCCCTTATGGGTACCTTCGACTTCATGGCACCAATTCACCATGTTTATGCCATGTCCAGTAGGCCCGTTTCGTCAGAGAGATCCATTCCTTTCCACACTTCCTATTTTAACGATGCTTGGAGCCTACCTTCTTCGACCGTGTCTTGTGAAGTTCAGTCGCATGCTATAATGGACATGCCATTATCGACATTGAAGATAGCGTATCAAGTTGTTCTTGAATCTTCTGTCGATCCCGATCCTATTACCTCGCAGACAGATTAGGAGGATCCTGTTCTTAAGCCTATGTGGGCCACTTCGTCGTCTTGTTCACATGATTTCCTTGATGAGACTTTTCCCTTGGATGAAGCTATCATCGAGGCCATGAATGGTTCTGACAAACCTTGGGTTGATATGCATCATCGCTCTTATTTTCTCCCAGATCTTTCTAGAATCGAACAAGATGACTTTCAATCTACTATGAGCAAGATAGTCGGTCACACCGTAGTTCCGCTTGATACGCACGACATTTATGCCGAAGGAAATATGACGAGTATCTCTCCTACCATCGCGATCGATATATCTCATACTGTTGGAAAGATTGAAAATGTAGACATTGGTGCAGATTGTTCGCCAGAAGAAATCCTGATCTACACCGAGATCTTCAAGGAATTTCGAGATGTATTCGCTTGGTATTATGAAGAGATGCCAGAAATCGACCCTTGAATTGTTGAACATGAGATTAAAACTTACCCGGATTCTAAGCCCATTTGACAATGTCTTAGAGTTGTCAATCCCCGGAAGGCCCCTGCTATTAAGGCAGAGGTAGATAAACTACTTAATGCTGGCTTTATCTACCCAGTTCCCTTGACTGAATGCGTATCCAACTCTGTTCCTATAAATAATAAGAAAGGAACCATCCGTGTATGCATGGATTTTCATGACCTGAACAAAGCCTGTCCTAAAGACAACTTCCTGACACCTTTCATCGATTAGATTCTTGACAAGTGTGCAAGAAGCAAAGTTTTTCTTTCATGGATGGATTTTCAGGGTATAACCAAATTCAAATTAAACCCAAGGATCAACATAAGACAACATTTATTTTTCCTTGGGGTACTTTTGCATACCAGAAGAAGACTTTCGGCCTTAAAAATGCTAGAGCATCCTTCCAACATGCTATGACCTTCACATTCCATGATCTTAAGCATATAGTCGAAGCTTATCTTGACGATATTGCTGCTCACTCTCGTAAGAGAGTGGATCACCCTAAGCACATTCGACTATTTTTTGAAAGATGTCATCATTATAGAATCTGATTGAACCCTCATAAATGCATCTTTTGTGTTAGGTCTAGACGTCTTTTAGGATTTTTAGTCTCTGAAACTGGTATCATGGTAGATCCGTTAAAGGTTGAGGCAATACTTCGATTGCCTCCCCCACGCACTATTCAACAACTTCAAGGTTTACAGGGGAAAGCTAACTTTTTACGTCGGTTTATAGTAAACTATGCCAATATTAATAAGGGTTTCATGCATCTTTTAAAGAAGGGCACCCCTTTTATCTGGGATGAGCGGGCCCAAGTATCCTTCGATTCTTTGAATAAAGCCTTGGTATCGACGCCTCTACTGAAGTATCCTGACTATAGTAGGGATTACTTGCTTTATGTCGACGTTTCTGAAGAGATGATTGATATAGTTTTGGTTTAGGAGGATGATGAGTTCCGTGAGCACATCATCTACCATCTTAGATGAAACTTAGTCGGTCCTGAGCTCAAATATTCTCACGTTTGAAAGCTAGATTTGGCTACCATCCACGCAATCCAACGATTACGCCATTATATATTGCTTTGAAAAACTACTGTGGTTGCCGATGTCAATCCATTTCAATACAACCTTACTAGGCGTATCATAGGGGGAAAATACAATAAATGGATTGTCATTTTACGAGAATTTGATCTCGATTTCGCTTTTGCAAAATCCAAGAGATCGCTAGTCTTTGTAGAGTTAATATCCGACTTCCCATGATTGAACGAGGATGTTATTCATGTTGATTCTTTCATGGATGAAAAAATTTTCCTTGTCTCGTCGTCTGACCCCCTGGTATGTAGAGATTTTTATCTATCTTCAAACTTTAAAGTTCCCTCAACATCTCTTGCGAGATGACCGAAAGGAATACCGCCGCCTTCTTCGTATTCAATCAAATTATCACTAGGTTCAGAATCCCGAGTGAGATTGTCATTGATCATGGCAGTCACTTTTAGAATAAAATGATGGACAACCTAGCATCCAATTTGGGGTTTAAGCATGTCATTATTCCCCTTACTACCCCTAGGAAAATTGACAGGTAGAGGCCGTTAACAAGTCTCTCAAGACCATTTTGCAGAAAACTGTCATCCTGAATAAATCTAACTGGCATATTATGCTATATCCCACACTTTGGGCATACCAAACCTCGGTCAATACTGCCACCATATTTTCTCCTTTACATTTAGTACACGGTGTGGAGTCGATCTTACCTATTGAATGCGAAATCCCTTCTCTTAGATTGATAGTTGTGCTCCTCCCTGACACTTCCGATCTCGAGCGACGCCTCGTACACCTAGAGAGACTTGACGAGAAGCATAGAGATGACTCTATGGATATAAAAGCGAATAAAAGACGTGTCAAGGTTCAATACGATAAGTCTGTCAGTCCACAATTGTATGCTGAGTGTGACTTGGTCCTTTTATATGATCAAGCCAAAGAACCACTGGGGGTAGACAAGTTCAAACCCATGTGGCACGGTCTTTATATCGTGTGACGTGTCTTAGAAAAAGGAGCCTATGAATTAGAATATTATGAAGGGAACATGTTGGCGGAGCCCAGGAATGGGCTCTACTTGAAAATATATTACGCTTGATTCCCAAGCTTGGGCATAACTCTTTGTATACTAATGTAATTTAGTGTATATATATTTTCCCTTTATTTTTATCTTCAACTTGCTTATAGAATTTTCCCTTGGTTGGAAGATGTCAATGGAGTCTTTGGTCTACCTAGGATTCACAGACGGAGCCAGTCATCATACACGGAACTTGGCTTCCACCTCTTGGGTGGTTTACTCACCCGAGGGTCTACTGGTGTCTTCAGGTGGCATATGCCTAGGGCCATCCATGAATAATCTGGCCGAATATAGCACCATTATAGAACTTTTCTACGATGCCATTTCACAGGGTATTCACTCTTTGGAGTTTCACCTGGATTCCCAGTTAGTAGTATGTCATTTGAACGAAAATTGCCGTGTACGTGACCCTACATTACTCCGATGATTCCTACGGGTACGCCTTTTAGAACGACAATTTGATTTTATTACTTATCATCGATACATAGGAGTTCTAATTATGTATCTAATGCTTATGCTAATTTCATTTAGATTGGCATTTGTCACATAACTAAAGCAAAGAAAACATTCTCATCAATGTACACATTGTAATATAAGTAAAGCCGAAGAACCATGTTTTATATATATTTCAAAAAATATGATGTTTATAGTACAAAATTGGGGCCAACACCCTCAATACACATATATAGACAATAATAGAAAATCCATGACATCTACTCCTGTGGTGCCAGATGTGTGTCATGATAAAAACTACGGCGTTTGCGAGACACCGAAAGAGTCGAACCCAAGCTTTGGGCACGTCAACCACCTACCGTTGCATAGCCTCTGACAGATCCTCTACTTGAACCATTGAAATCCTATGTGTCAAATGAGACAGGTTGCCCTGCACATTTTTAAGGACTCTCTCTACTTCCCGTCCCACCACCTCATCTCCCCGATTCCTTCGACGATGTCATGGAAGATCGTTTGGCCATCGCGAACCTACGTCTGTGTCACATGCTTGTATAGTTAGTACTTAAACATCATCCAAAAATATTTTTGTTTTCCTATACAAAAATAAAAAAAAATGAAATATTTAAAAACTTTGACATACCATGTCCCCGTAGGTGGTCCCTAGTTGCAATGGCATGTTAGGGTCCCCTTTGAAGTTGATCCCTGCATAGGGGTAGTCATCCAGAGCAATGACCTGCCATCTCCACTAGTAAAATAAATCATCGTTGTAGGGTGTGGGCTATCTACCTCCCCCCTACTATCTCATCACCACAGTCCACCCTTCCATGGCTAGATTGCGAGGTCCTCAAGGAATGATCTCAAATCTAGGTCCCAAACCTGGAACCCTCTCGAAGAAAAAGCTACACAAGATGGAAGCGAACCCGAAGTTCCTCTTATCAAATTGTTTTTATTATGTCAAATGGCTCTTCATATTATCCAGTAGCGAGGTGCACCAATCGTACACCGTGGGTATTTTTGGAGACGGAGGTCACTCCTAGATTGCTTGCAGGAGCAGAGCCCGACGCCCATCAGTTTATTGTCACGTTTTGCTTAAAGGTGATCAAATGGAAGGAAACTCAGAACGATATCATCTCAACTCAGAAACTAGACCAGGCATCCATGGACGAGTGAGGTCTTGATAAACTCCAAACAATGAGTCGTAGTAAAGGTGAGCAGGTGGAAGACTTATGCAAGAAAGGTGCAACGGCCTATAATAAACATCATGTTCATAACATACAGGAGGAGAAAGCATTCAAACACAAAGTCAATTTATATTCAAACGCAAAGAACCAGAGAATACATAAATGTCACGACAAATCCTTTATCACAACACAAATGCAACAATCCACGCGAATCATTCGACTGTGAACACTCCGGCATGAGATGAAACAAGGATGGAAAAAGGAGAACTGTTTGTTATATACCAAGAAGTCTCAAACACAGAGGAATAACCAGGAAACCAAGATGTCGCTGAAACTTTACAGTTGGGAGCTTAGCTCTACCATCGATGGATACAAAAATGGCAAAAATGCCTACATATACTCAAAACAACAATAGCAGCGGAACCAAGAAAATGCATTGAAAGCTTTGCATCTGCATGGCTTATGACAGTCAACATCTGAAAGATCGTGCAACTTATGTCAGACGCAACCTTAATTGTTTGACAGTTCCAACGGTGAATCGACGTGCCTTAAATTCATGGCCGTGCTCTCCCATTAAGGTGGAGGCGATATCTAACTACCACCAAATGCTTCAATAACTGCTTCTTGGGATTGAGAAAGGCTCGGCCAACTCGACATTTTGGGCTACAGAAGACTTCTCGTGCTGCCTCCTGGAATAACCGAATATCTTGAGGGATGGGCATGGAGGCCAGCGCAGAAGATGAGTGCATGACAAGAATGGTGGTGCTGGGTTATAAGGGCGTGGGAGGAGTGACAGAATGAGAGAAGGATGACGAAGGACGATTCATGGCGGAAGACATCGGGTAGAAGGGAAGAAAACGAGAGAAGCGAACTCACCTTCGGGTGAGAGGATAATGTGGAAAGGAAAGGAATGGGACATGTGGCAAGCAACGAGTGGATGGTGAGAAAAAGAGGGAACCACGCGGACCGAAAAGATGAGGTGGACGAGTGGCACACGACAGCAGGAGAAAGGTGGACTGGAAGATGACAAGGCAGGAGAGTGGCCCACGCTAGCTAAACATGGAGCGACTAAGAAGGGCGGGGCTATTTAAGCACCGTTTATCTGGGCGCTTCGATCGTGGCCGTCGGAAAGCTGCACATGGGATTCCGGACCCCCCCCCGCTTAAAGGTAGAAAGGCAGGGGGGTCCGGAATGGTCTTCATCGCCGTTGATCCGGGCGCGCTGATCTGGGCCGTCGGAAAGCTGCATATGGGATTCCAGACCCCCCCCGCTTAAAGGTAGAAAGGCAAGGGGGGTCCGGAATCCAACGCACGTCGTTGATCCGGGCGCGCGAATCTGGACCGCTCAGTCTTGCGTGTTTTTTATCATGGGCGCATTATCGCCCAAAACTTAGGACAAATGGGTTTTAACCCATCCTTTCGCACTCCAAACCCCTTAACAAGAAATATCGCTAACATTTGGCTCCATGGGGGATAGAGTCGTCCCTGTGATGCTCTAAGAACTCTTTTGCAGACTTAGTGCCTTTGCTGTTGGGTTATGGAGTCATTTATTAGTCCGAAAAATAAAACAAAAACAATATTTACAAAACAAAAACAAAACGAGCCGACTGCGGCTCAAAGAAAACATTTCTTTAAGAAATGCCCATTGACTGGGCCATTAAAAGCTTCATTGCCTTCCAGATCCT
>ML781490.1:993182-1057062 GCA_009831015.1 Picea engelmannii
CTGTTCATTATTGTTTTCAGATCTGCATATGTGTATTTGACTGATATAATCCTCTTCTTTTCCTCATTCTTTCGTTAAATTCTCAAATGGTTAAATTATTCATGCAAGTTTAAAACTCAACCATAATCATAAAAGATCCTGCCGGATCATCCCTTGGCCTCCGTCCATGTGAACATTCATCATGACCCGGTGCTCAACTCATATGAATCAAAACCTTTTCTTCCTTTGTGAGCCCTGTGACCTTGGGTCTCACCTGCGTTTTGGAAACACTATCCCTCTAGAGCTTTGGCAACGAAACTTGGCCTCGGCCCTAGCACATTCCTTGTGATCTACGCGTAGCTTCGTGCTATTCCTCTTGAGCTTTCCTCACTCTGAAACCTTGAAGGGTTTCTCGACCTCTGCAACTCCTTGCAGGATCCTTGCACATTGTTGTGCTATCCTTCCTAAGCTTTGTCTGAGGCTTGGACTTCAAAGAGTTTCAGCCTGCTGTTCCTTTCTGTTGGGACTCTCTGCGCAAAAGGCACTATTCCTCCTAAGATTTTCTTGCTCGAATCTCTAAGGGAATCAACCCTTGTCTTTCCCTTCAAAGGGGAATTTGGTGCACTCTTGGAAACCTCCTTCTCAAGCACACCTTTCCGAGCCTACAAAGTATTCAAAAACTCTGTAAGTGTCTTCATCTGACATTTCCCTTATCTCATAATGCGAAATAGAGTTCCTTGGTGCACTCTTTGCACAGGCCCAATGCCCACCAGGTAGAAATCTACAGGAACTTCAATAGTTCTGTCTTCTCTCTATGCTTCCTCTGCATAGTCCTAACTCCAAGGTGTTCAGTAACCATGAGGCTTCTCCTTTGAGTTTTATGATTCCTCTGGTGCGCCCTCCTGGCACGTCTTCGCCTGAATTTTGTAGAACTCAGATGTGCACTCTTTTCACTGGCTCACAGAGTCCTCAACACTCTGTCATGCAACCCCTTGCATGCAGCCAGAAAGAACCCATACTAAAATCAAAGAAACTCACAGATATGAAATTCTGTCTATCCCTGCAGATGGAATCTAACATACATCTACACAATATGCATACAAACACATAAAATACATTCATTCCCCAAATACACATAAACACACAAAGGTTCTCATGCATGAAAAACTTCTCTTTGTATTAATCTCAGAATGCCTATTTACAATATGTTCAAGCTCGAACTACAACAAAGTCTCTCCTCTCTCCTCTCTTTTCTCTTCTTTTTGCCTTTTTTTTTTCTAATCATCCTATATGAATCTAGATACAAAGATATTTCTACAAAATGGGCTCCTTGAGCTCTTCCCTCCAAGCTACCTACTCTCATTAATCTACATTGAATTACATTCAATGGATGTCTAGTCCGAATCAGATGTAGATCTTTAGCCTTAAAACATTTAATTCAAATTCAAATTTTAAAACGAGAGGGTTAGCCCCTCTCCCTTCATTGAATGCGCGCTTTGATGTGCTGTCTAGCTAGCGCGTTGCTGGGTTGGAGCGATGCTCTTGCATCATACTCCACTACTGCAAAAAATTCAAGAGCTCCTGCTCATGAGCTTCCCAGCTCTGTTGAAATCCACCTAGATCCCAAATTGTCCTTTGGATATGTCCATGTGCTCCTCTTCTTTGCTGCTGCTACTGCTTCTTCCCTATTTCTATGGCAGGCTTCCTTCTTCTCAGCTTCTTCTTGCTGGAAGTCTCATGTGATGACCTCAACATCAGCTTTCTGATTTCTTCTATCTCCCGGTCCAACTGTTCCAATGGTTGGCTCTCTGGAAGTCTTCTCTCCTGCACTTCCTTCTTTGTAATGGGTGGATTAACTCGATCCCCCTTGCTGGTTCAGCTCCAACTTTCCCCAGCTGCTCCCCAGACTGAAATTTTGATTCATCTCCTGCTGAAGACCTCAGTGCTGCAGTTATCATCTGTCTAGCTTCCGGGCTGAAATTTCTGAGCAATTCTGCTGAATGCTCTTCTCCCAAAATCTGCATGACTATCTGCTCATGGCAGTCATCTACTGGCTCAGGATGGTTCAACCAATCCTCCAGTATCTCTAACTCCTTCTCCCATGGAGTGAGCATCTTAACTGCATGCTCTTCTTCTGCTAGGGAAGATTCTGATGTCTGCTCCATTTCTTCTTCCTCTATGAAAGTCACTACTGGCTGTCCTTCCTCTGCTGCTGTGTCTGCAACATGCGTTGTGGCCTTAACTGGGCTACTTGGTAGGGATATCCAAATTTCCCCAATGATCAGAACACTCCTCTGATCTTCCCTCTCCGTCAACACTCTTTGCTGATCTAAACTCACCTTTGAGTTCGTGAGACTATCAGACAGTCTCATATCCTCTCCCTTGCCCACCTGGAAATATGGGGTTTCTGCCTTGCCCTCCTGGCAGTGTATGAGATCCTCTAATGATCCCATCTTAGTTCCTTCTAGACAACCTGGAATTTCCTCACTGCTCACTTGGAAGTTTCTAAGACCCTTCTCTGATCTCTTTTGCTCATCATCACTGAGATTCTTCCCAGTTTCTGGCTCACAGATGTGAACCATCTCCTCTTCAACTCTGAGACTTTAAACATACCTTAGCCACATTCTCAACAACGTTTTCTGTCCTCTGGCCAACAATTCCTTGACTGGCCACTTCACCTTCTTCTCCATGGGCCACTCATACACCCAATGCACCTTTGTATCCTGCTACATTTTAAATGAAAGCTTCTCCATCTGTGCTCTTATCTCAACGAGATCTTTGTCTATTTTAGCCTTATTTTTCTACTGGCGGTCCTTGTCTTGACCACTCCTTTGGCCTTTAGTAGCCATCTTTTTCCTTTCTGGTTTCAACCCACCTGGATGTCAAATGTCTGCTGCCTTCATGCAAACAGATCTCCATGCACAGAGAATCAACACCCTGTCTTCAGATCCTGATACAACTTGATGGTATCGAACTGTCTTCTTATTTATGCTGCCTCCCCCTGAATGAAATCTACAGACAGAAAGTGGTTCTGATACCACTTGATCCAACACCCCCTACCTCTGCCTCGAGATCAGGGTCCGCTGACCTCCCGGTCAAGGATCGTTCTTCAATCTATTGAGCTGGAGAAACTCTTCATTTCCCTACTGGAATCCTATGAACAAATCCACATGTCCTTATGAAACTCCACCTGCATGACTAAACCCCAAGCGTGAGCCTCACCTCCACACGACCACAGGCTATGACCACATGCATATCACAAGGCGCGTCACGATTTCACATGTCGGGACCTTACGAGTGAGTCAACCTTGACTCCCGAAATCCTGAAAAGAGCTTAATGGTCCCTAGCTCTTCCCTTGGCCTCCGTCCATGTGACCATTCATCATGACCTGGGGCTCAACTCTCAAGCGCGTCGGGATTTATCGTATCGAGAATTCCTGATGCGAATCACCTCTGTTCTCCCGACTCCCAAAATGCTGAAATTTCGGAGCTTCCTATCTGACGGTCCTGATTCTTCCATGATCTGATGGCTCAAATCGCATCGGGGTTTCACGTATCGCGGAGTCGAAATACTTTCCACCTCCATTCTCCCGATCCCTGAAATGCCAAAATTCCTCCTGGACAATCAACGGTCCAGATCACTCCCTAATCAATGGCTGTGATCTTTTCATGAATTTGCGTTTCATGAGTTTTTGCAAACTTTCCCTCTTACCTCTTCAAGACGTGAGTCAGTGAAATGTTGATCGACTGCCACGCATCCCTTCTGATGGATGGTTCTGATGATGTCGAGTTTTCGTGTATCGCGAAATTGGCTCTCCTCATGTGCACTCAAATGGACTAAAACTTGTGCACCCCTTCTGGATCCAACGACTGTTGGTCCCCGCGCTTTCAGATCTGACGACAAAGATCTGTTCTTCTTGCACTCGCTTCTCATTATCTGGACGTGGGTTCCAATGGTCCAGATATTCCCTCTACTTGATCCAACGGTAGCTGTGCTTCTGCTCCTGATCTTTTGCACCTTTCTTCCTAGACTTGGAAGATTTCGATGCTTCAAAGGCCTCAACCTTTGCTTCCTCTACGAGCCCTATGACCTTGGGTATCACATGCGTTTTGGAAACGCTATCCCTTCTGAGGTTTGGCAATGAAGCTCGGCCTCGACCCTAGCACATTCCTTGCGCTCTGCGCACAGCTTCATGCTATTCCTCCTGTGCTTTCCTCACTCTGAAACCTCGAAGGGTTTCTCGACCTTTGCAACTCCATGCATGATCCTTGCACATTGTTGTGCTATCCTTCTTGATCTTTGTCTGAGGCTTGGAATTCAAATATTTTTGGCCTACTGTTCATTTCTGTTGGGACTCTATGCGCAAAAGGCACTATTCCTCCTTATCTTTGCTTGCTGGAATCTCTAAGGGACTCGACCCTTGTCTTTCCCTTCAAAGGGGAATTTGGTGCCCTCCTGGAAACCTCCTTCTCAAGCACACCTTGTTGAGCCTACAAAGTATTCAACAATTCTATAAGTGTCTTCCTTTGACACTTCCCTTATCTCAGAACTTGAAACAGAGTTCCTTGGTGCACTCTTTGCACATTCCCAATGCCCACCTGACATAGGAATCCAAGACCTTCAATAGTTCTGTCTTCTCTCTGTGCCTCCTATGCATAGTCCTACCTCCAAGGTGTTCAGTAGCCTTGAGGCTTCTCTTTTTAGTTTTATGATTCCTTTGGTGCGCCTTCCTGACATGTCTTTGCCTGAATTCCGCAGAACTTAGATGTGCACTCTTTGCACTGGCTCACAGAGTCCTCAACACTCTATCATGCAACCCCTTGCATGAAGCCACAAAGAACCCAGAATGAAATCAAAGAAACTCACAGATATGAAATTATATCTATCCCTACAGATGGAATCTAACATACATCTACAACATATGCATACAAACACATAAAAAACATTCATTCCCCAAATACACATAAACACACAAAGGTTCTCATGCATGAAAAACTGCTCTTTGTATTAATCTCAGAAAGCTGTTGATGGGCAAATTTGACAAGCTGTCAACTGGAAGAATAGATCCGGTCCAAGGTTGTCTAAATAACCCAAGCCATTTGGTGTAACCTATTCTGACAGGTTTAATGGCTCCATTAGCCAACTAGGGTCCTAAAAATAATAAAGGAAATGAAACTAATCTAAAATCTATGATTCTAACAAACGATATATTACTCACTAAAGTTTATTAAAAATAAATGTGAATATAAACAATCTATATACAGGTTACAAGGTTTGCATGAAATCTTGCGAAAATGATTGTTTGATAAAGTTTCTCAATCAAATATGAACAACATTTCTTTTTTGTTTTTGGTTTAAAGATATTAAACAAATAAATACGATTGAAACAGTGACACAAAAACAGTCAAAGCTAATTAATGTAATCATTGTTTCATTCATAAACAACTCTAAATAAAAGAAAATAATGCATCTACTAACATCTAATTGATCAGTCAACTGATTTTATCTTCCTGTGTTGTATGAGCTCCTGCCTGTACTGTTATTAAGGGGAACCTATAACAGAACAATACTAGCACTTCCAAAATACATTCAAAGAAGTGCTTGATATTGGAGTAAATTAATAACAACATAAAGACATCTAATTAAAAATCATGTGATCTTAGGATGATCAATATTTAAGAATGAGAGAAAACTCAAATCTGAATATTGATATTATCCAACATTTAACATTAAGGATAAATTAAAAAATAATCAAATGTTAGATCAATCACACATAAAAAATGGAATAAGAAATTATGAACAACATATAACATTTAACAGTATGAAAACACCATATGATGACAAGCTAAAGCTAAAATCAACCATAATAACATTCTCATAATACAACAATAATGAAAGAACGAAATGGAATAAGCATCACACAGATCTAAAGCCAAAGATGAATTGCTTTCCCATATTCTTTCTCAAAATCACATGCTCATACTGTAGTCCTAGAAGAACTTTTGGGATAATAGATTCTTAAAGATTGAAAAAATTAATATATAAATGATAGTAATTAACCATGTATTGATAAAAAAGACTACAGCTAATTTAAATCAATACATAATCAATTATTCAAAGAATATGAAGATATTATAATGAAAACAAAACCATTTTACTCATAGGATAAAAGCCATTAAACAACCTGAAATTCCATATTCTTCTTTGAAAATACTCATCCATTCTCCCAAAGATTCCAACCATCCGTTGCTCCATTTGAAAAGAAGAAAAGTTTACAAAATAAATAATATACAAAAGAGAAAGGATAAAAATCCTCCTCTCCAATTCTTGGATCCCTTGGCTCTGAACTTCCTCATATATTTATACAATGAATGAACGGTCTGGGCGTCACTAATAATTTCCACCACCTGAAATTTTCCTCGTAAAGAGACACAAATATCTCTCAAATCGTGGATTTATTTGGGAAACTTTCTATGTGGAAGGTAAACGGGCCCATTTTGGAAATGGGTTTTCAACTGTTTCTTCAAATTCCTCATGGTTTGGTTGCAATCAGTCCTGCAAAATCACCTGTCTGATCTTGACGCCTTTCCAAATTTTATCTGTTGTTGCTCATAAAATTATTTGTAGCAATCCAATATTATTTTTGGATCAATCATCTTGAACACATTTGGATAATAAAATCAAGCCATGATCAGATCCATACCAAATAATTGATAATAGAAACCCGTGAAACAAAAATAAACCTAAATTAATAACCTAAAAATTGTGAATAAAACAAAATGTAGAACAATAAAATAAAAAATGAATTTAAACTAACTATAAGTTCTAAACAAACATTGTTTATAATTTCCTTTCAAATATGATCTTAAAATTCTAGAAGCTTCAAGTTAATGGAGAAGAGAAAAATATTAATTTTGTTTTTTTACAAAATCAAACAAATAATAGATAATTGTTTTATTATTATTATTATTATGAGATGCAAAATGAAAAAAGAATTTAATTAATTAATATCACCAAATGATTTTATGAAAATGAGAAACCAACCAAGATATTATTTGATGAATTATTGAACACATTATTCAAAATAGTCAAACTTGCTAATGAGCAAAATAAATAACACATAATCATAATTTAAACGAAAGTAAACAATTGATAAAAAATAACGTTTTTGTTTAAATTGAGATTTTTATGCTCGTTTCTAAATTTTAACATATACTCTTGTAATGAATGTGCCATACTATACTGAATGTCTTAAGTTTGTCTCAAAACAAGCCAATGTATGAAACTATTTGAAAATGTTGATTCTGTAGCTCATCATAAGTATCAAGATTCTAATGGGGGCCCTTTAAATTTTGTAAAAAATTAGGGGGAGTTGTTGGGGCCCAACAAATGTCTCGGATCTCTCCTCTCTTCTCTCTTCTTTCTGCCTTTTTTTTTTTTTTTTTTCTAATCATCCTATATGAATCTAGATACAAAGATCTTTCTACAAAAGGGGCTCCTTGAGATCTTCCCTCCAAGCTACCTACTCTCATTAATCTACATTGAATTACATTCAATCTCTGTCTAGTCCGAATTGAATCTAGATTTTCAGCCTTACAACATTTAATTCAAGTTCAAATTTTAAAACGAGAGGGCTGGTGCCTCTCCCTTCATTGAATGCATGATTTAATGTGCTGGCTAGCTGGTGTGTTGCTAGGTTGGAGCGATGCTCTTGCATCATACTCCATTGCTGTGAAACATTCATGAGCTCCTGCTCATGAGCTTCCCAGCTCTATTGAAATCCACCTGGATCCCAATTTGTCCTTTGGAGCTGTCCATCTGCTCCTCTAATTTGCTGCTGCTGCTGCTTCTTCCCTGCTGCTATGGCATGCTTCCTTCTACTCAACTTATTCTTGTCGACAGTCTCATGTGCTGACCTCAACATCATCCTTCTGATTTCTTCTATCTTCCATTCCAACTGTTCCAATGGCTGGCTCTCTGGAATTATTCTCTCCTGCACTTCCTTCTTTATAATGGGTGGATCAACTCGATCCCCCTTGCAGTTTTCATCTCCCCTTATGGAACTAAGTTGCCACTCAGCTGCAGACTCCAATTCTGCAGTCTTTTCTTGACTGACTTGCTTCTCAGTCACTTCCTTTGATAGATTAGCTTATGCCATTTCACTTGCTGGTTCAACTCCAGCTTTCCCCAGCTGCTCCCTAGACTGGAATTCTGATTCATCTCTTGCTGCAGGCCTTAGTGTTGCAGTTATCATCTGTCCAGCTTCCTGGATGAAATTTCTGAGAAATTTTGCTGAATAATCTTCTCCCAAAATCTGCATGACTGTCTTCTCATGGAAGTCATCTACTGGCTCTGGATGGTTCAACCAATCCTCCATCATCTCTAACTCCTTCTCCCATGGAGTGAGAATCTTAACTGCATGCTCTTCTTTTGCTGGGGCAGATTTTGATGTCTTCTCCATTTCTTCTTCCTCTATCACAGTCATTGCTATTTTTCCTTCTCCTGCTGCTGCATCTGCAACATGCATTATGGCCTTAACTAGGCTACTTGGCAGGAATATCCAAATTCCCCCAATGATAAAAACACTCCTCTGATCTTCCCTCTCTGTCATCACTCTTTGCTGATCTAAACTCACATCTGAGTTCATGAGACTATCATACCGTCTCATCTCCTCTCCCTTACCCACCTGGAAATATAGGGTTTCCGCCTTGCCCTCCTGACAATCTATGAGATCCTCCAATGATCCCATCTCAATGCCTTCTAGACAACCTGAAATTTCCTCACTGCTCACCTGGCAGTTTCTGAGACCCTTCTTTGATCTCTTCTGCTCATCATCACTGAGACTCTTCCCAGTTTCTGGCTCACAGATGTGAACCATCTCCTCTTCACCTCTGAGGCTTTCAACATACCTTAGCCACATTCTCAACAACTTTTGCTATCCTCTGGCCAACAATTCCTTGATTGGCCACTTCACCTTCTTCTTCATGGGCCACTCATACACCCAATGCACCTTTGCATCCTTCTGCATTTTAAAGGCATGCTTCTCCATCTGTGCTCTTATCTCAACAAGCTCTTTGTCTATCTCAACCTTGTCTTTTTGCTGGCGGTCCTTGTCTTGATCGCTCCTTTGGCCTTTAGAAGCCATCTTTTTCCTTTCTAGTTTCATCCCACCTGGCTGTCAAATGTCTATTGCCTTCATGCAAACAGATATCCACGCACATAGAATCAACACCCTGTCTTCAGATCCTGATACCACTTGATGGTATCGAAATATATTATTATTTAAGCTGCCTCCCTCTACCTGAAATATATAGACAAAAAATGGCTCTAATACCACTTGATGCAACACCCCCTACCTCTGCCTCGGCAGGGTCCTCTGACCTCCCGATCAAGGATCATTCTTCAATCTATCAAGTTGGAGCAGCTCTTCGATTCCCTACTATAATCCTTCGAACAAATCCATAGGTCCTTATGAAACTCCACCTATGCGACTAAGGCCCAAGAGCGAGCCTTAGCTCCATATGACCACAAGCTGTGACCGCATGCCTATCACAAGGCGCGTCACAATTTCGCGTGTTAGGACCTTACGAGTGAGCCAACCCTGACTCCCCGAATCCCAAAATCCCCAAAAGAGCTTAATCGTCCCTAGCTCCTCCGTTGGCCTCCATCCATGTGACCGTTCATCATGACCTGGGGCTCAAATCTCAAGCGCGTCAGGATTTTGCGTATCGGTAATTCCCGATGCGAATCACCTCTATTCTCTCGACTCCCGAAATGCTGAAATTTTGGAGCTTCCCATCTGACCGTCCTGATTCTTCCACAATCTGACAGCTCAGATCGCGTCAGGGTTTCATGTATCGAGATTTCGTGATTTCGCGTATCGTGGAGTTGAAAGACTTCGCACCTTCGTTCTCCTGATCCCCGAAATGTCGAAATTCCTCCCTGAAAATCAATGATCCAGATCGCTCCCTGATCAATGGCTGTGATCTTTTCGCAAATTCGCGTTTCACGAGTTTTCACAAACTTTCCCTTTGACCTCTTCAAGCTGCGAGTCAACGAAAAGATGATCGACTGCAACACATCCCTTCCGATGGAAGGTCCTAATGATGTTGGGGTTTTTTGTATCACAAAATTGACTCTCCTCCTGTGCACTCAAATGGACTAAACCTCGTGCACCCCTTCTGGATCCAACGACTGTTGGTCATCGCGCTTTCCAATCTGACGACATATATCTTTTCCTCCAATGCTTGCTTCTCATTTTCTGGACGTGGGTTCCAACGGTCCAGATCTTCCCTTTGCTCGATCCAATGGTAGTTGTGCTCCTACTCCTGAGCTTTGACACCTTTCTTCCCAGACTTGGAAGATTTCGATGCTTCAAAAACCTCGACCTTTTCTTCCTCTGCAAGCCCTATGACCTTGGGTCTTGCCTGCATTCTGTAAACGCTATCCCTCCTGAGCTTTGGCAATGAAACTCGGCCTCAACCCTAGCACATTCCTTGCGCTCCACATGCAACTTGGTGCTATTCCTCTTGAGCTTTCCTCACTATAAAACCTCGAAGGGTTTCTCGACCTTTGCAACTCCTTGCAGTATCCTTGCACGTTGTTGTGCTATCCTTCCTGAGATTTGTCTGAGGATTGGACTTCAAAGAGTTTTGGCCTGCTTTTCCTTTCTATTGGGACTCTATGCGCAAAAGGCACTATTCCTCTTAAGCTTTGCTTTCTTGAATCTCTAAGGGACTCGACCCTTGTCTTTCCCTTCAAAGGGGAATTTGGTGCCCTCCTGGAAACCTCCTACTCAAGCACACCTTACTGAGCCTATAGAGTATTCAACAACTCTGCAAGTGTATTCCTCTGACACTTCCCTTATCTCAAAACTCGAAATAGAGTTCCTTGGTGCAATCTTTGGACATGCCCAATGCCCACCTGGTAGAGCTCTACATGATCTTCAGTAGTTCTATCTTCTCTCAGTGCCTCCTCTGCAAAGTCCTACCTCCAAGGTGTTCAATAACTTTGAGGCTTCTCCTTTGAGTTTTATGATTCCTCTGGTGCACTCTCCTGGCACATCTTTGCCTGAATTCTGTAGAACCCAGATGTGCACTCTTTGCCCTGGCTCACCGAGTCCTCAACACTCTATCATGCAACCCCTTGCATGAAGCCACAAAGAAACCAGACTGAAATCAAAGAAACTCACAGATATGAAATTCTGTCTATCCCTGTAGATGGAATCTAACATACATCTACAACATATGCATACAAACACATAAAATACATTCATTCCCCAAATACACATAAACACACAAAGGTTCTCATGCAGGAAAAATTGCTCTTTGTATTAATCTCAGAATGTCTGTTTACAATATGTTCAAGCTCAGACTACTATAGAGTCTCTCCTCTCTCCTCTCTTCTCTCTTCTTTTTGCCTTTTTTTTTTCTTTCTAATCATCCTATATGAATCTAGATACAAATATATTTATACAAAAGGGGCTCCTTGAGCTCTTCCCTCCAAGCTACCTACTCTCATTAATCTACATTGAATTACATCCAATGTCTATCTAGTCAGAATCAGATCTAGATCTTTAGCCTTACAACATTTAATTCAAATTCAAATTTTAAAATGAGAGGGCTGGTGCCTCTCCATTCATTGAATGCATGCTTTGATGTGCTGGCTAGCTGGCGTGTTGCTGGGTTGGAGCGATTCTCTTGCATCTCATGGTTTCAACATTGAATCTATACTGCCAGAGTCTTCCATATGTCTCATGCTCTTGTTCAAATGATGTCTATCAATCTGTGTCGACCATTCCTCAAAACTCTTGACTTTGCATGTTGTCCATACCCTCCGTTTTTTTCAGAATCACATGAAGCTGTAGTCCTATTACACACCCTGGTCCTACTTTCCTCATTGGTAGGTAACCTTGAACCCAACATTCAACATTTCATCATTGGTCATTGACTGGGTGGTTTCCCTTGTGTTCGACGACAAGACATCTATTCACACATTGGGATTCATGCAGTGTCCTGGATGCCATTAGACTTATTGGTGGTTTCCTCACCTTTGTCAACAATTTTCCTCATTGGATTCTATTCAGAGGGTCTTTTTCGTGTACCGCTTGCACTTGGAACACACAAAATATGCACAGGGTTGTTGGTTTGTGAACGTGTTCTTTGTTCGATTTCCTCCAAATCATCAAGCTATTTCTTTGTACCTCATGCTGAATGATGAGAGATGCCTTAATGATGAAGTCCCCTTTTTGCAAATACCATAGCTAAAGACAATATTTTTCCACGTATATGTGCCCTGCCTACTATACAACATGCGTATACACAAGTTGCACCACTACATCCCACGTACATCGAGAAATGTGCCCAAAATTGAAAAATGGTGTCGGGTTTCCATGTCATGCCATGAGATCAATGATCCTTGGCCTTCCATATACTGGAAACATTCCGAATTGACCCTTCAATTCCACTTGAAGGCTATAAATGGGCAAATCTGAGCTATGGAAAAGAGGAAGTTTGAACACATTGTTTAGCCCCCCAAGATCTTCCCTTACTGATTGATAACTTCACTGTCTCTCTTACATGAGCTTGCATTTGGTAGAGGATTGAAGTGGTAGAGGATTGATAGAATTAGATTGGTTCTTGGTGAATATGTAGGGATGGAAGACATGGCATGATTAATAGAGAAATCCATAACTAGGGGATTCATGGGGAAGCAAGTTACAAAAGGATCTTTGAATTCATGGATGGAGAAAACCTGGTTAGGAATTCTAGGATATCAACCAAAGTTTCGTATTCTTATTAGAGGTTACACGACCTTCAAATTCCACTTTGATGCTAAAATGGAGAGAATCATATCATAGAAGTGGTTATAGGTTCCATCCTTGTTGTATTTAAAAAAATGGAGGCCTAGATTTGAATCTAGGAAAGAAACTTCATTTTTACAACCCATCTGGGTGAAATTACCCGATTTTCCTATGGAGGTTTGGAATAAGGACTTGTTGAAATATTTGGGGGATGGATTTGGAATTACTTTGGAGCCAAATTTTCAAACAACTGTAAATGGGAAGGTGATAAAAATTATCTTAGTAGAGATCGATGGTCGAGAAGGCTCGTGGGAGGAGATAGGAATAATATGGGGGAATTGGAAATTTATACAAATAATGGATTACTTGAAGTTTCCCTTTAGATGCTCTAATTGTCATTCCATGAAGCATGTTTGGAAATAATTCCTCTCTTCAAGGTGAAATTGGATTTTGAAGGAAAAGGCGAGATCCCTTCATGGGATCAGAAGTCATTAGACCATGGAGCCATAAATAAAGTAGTAGATACATATGTAGAATTGAAACTAGAAAAATATATTTTAAACAATATCAAAAGCATTACAAAAGATGGAATTTAAGATGTTACATGGGACATTGTAGAAGAATTGGAAGCAACAATTGTTGGCTTTAAATCAAATTATTATTGATGCACAAAGGAATGATAATCAAAATGGTCACCTGGATAATGGGGTTTATATCCTCTTCCTCACTTGCAACATTGGTGAATGTCTTAGCATCCAAGTTATTTTACACTTCAAGAGGCCTTAGGCAAGTATTTCTAATGTATCCCTTTATGCTCTTATTGATTTTTGAATGATAAATTAGGAAGATGAAAGCATTCAAAAGTGAAGGTTCTGTCGAGGATACCAAAATGGGGAATTCTCTATCTTTGACTCATTTATTATTTGTTGATGATGTCATGTTGTTTGTCTCAAGTTTAGTTAGAGAAGCATAAACATATAAGGAAATCCACAGTACATATTGCAAAGTAATGGGAATGGAGGTGAATGCCCATAATTCCTCAATTTTATTTAATTAACTTGGGGCAGAAGAAGAAAGACAATGTGCTAAGATATTAACTCAAAAACTAGTTCCCTAGACAAGAGTTTAAAATATATGGGATTTTCCCTAGAACCTAATTATTATCAATTCAAAGATTGGTATTACCTATATTAAAAAATAGAAGTGGGGGTGACTAATTGGTGCTACAAGTGGTTGTTAAGGAGTGGTCGATTGACACAGGTGAAATTAGTTATGGAAGGAATTCCTATGTATTTACTATTTTTAACTCATATATCTAGAGGAATATTGGAAAAAATTAGGAATATTGCTTTTCTTTCGTATGGAAGAAGAAAAGATAGAAGGAAGGTATTCCACTGGTAAAGTGGAAAATCAACTAAGCCAAAAGAGGCAAGAGGTTGGGGTCTTAATAATATCCACTCGTTTGGATAGGCATTAGCTGCTAATTTTTTTTGAAGATTGATGCAACACAAAGTATTTAGGGGAAACATAGTGTACAACTCAAGGTTCAATGGAAGAGTAGATAAGGAAAGAGGTGAACGATCATGGTGGGACCTAAATTATATGGAAGGATCTAGTGAGAGAATTCACATTTATAGGTAAGTGGCTAGCGTGAAAGGTTGGTAAAGGGATAAAGGTTAGAGGTAGTTAAGGATCCTTGGATGGGTTTCTCATAAATTTCAAGCTCTTTGACTCTCTTAAAGATACTCTACTTGTCTTGGAGATATATAGTTTAGCTTATGTAGCAGATTAGAGGTCTACTTGCATATGGAATCAACGTTGTAAAAAAATTACACAACTTGATCTTAGAGAAAGTTTCACCAAGGAATGGTAATGCATTTCTAATCTAATACACTATGTAATTAGCCTAGAGGATGAAGACAATGAAATAATATGGTAAAAGGACAAAGCTACAGGCAAGAACACTACAAATTTTAGGTACAAGGAGAGAATTAAAAATGAAGAAGAAGGAATTAAATGGCGGTGGAAGTCAATATGAAAGTTCAATGATATTTTGAAAACAAGGATATTTCTCTAGTTGGATTTATCCAATACAGTATTGACTTGGGACAATTGTAAAAAGAGGAATTGGCATGCTCTTGGGAGATGTATACTTTGTAAATGTAGTGATGAAACAATGGAAAATCTTTTAGTGCATTGTTTTTTAACAAAATAAGTTTGGCATGAAGCTTTGATTTTGACAAATGGAATTGACAAATGGGAAGGATAAATTATTAATGAATGTTTTAAGAAGTGGTATATAGATACAATTGTTTATGAACCTAAGGAATTGCCTTGTATTATATCTTGGGAACTATGGCTAGCAAGAAATGAAATAACTTTTCGAGGGAAAGAGATTATGCTAATACATGCAAAACCACCAAGTTAGATATGCATATGGCAAAATCTAGAAACCTTAGCGAGTGAAAAAACCAAGAGTAATAAAAGGTTAAAATATAGACACTACAAAAGCTTGGGGATACTTTTATGAAGAAAGTTAAGAATCCCCAAGCATATGTGGAGAAAGTGGCATACTTTTTTCTGACATAATCTCATTCTATATAATTTAAAGTTGCTTCTGGTCATGGAACAAATAATAACCTATCAAGGTGTGTGCTTTATTGTTGCCATTGAAATTAGCATCAGGTAGAGAAATAACTCGTTTTCATATCCTAAATGATTCTAAGCTCATAAAAGATCGGGTAAGAGGCGGGAATAAGCTGGAAAACCTAATGCTTCTTCCAATTATGGAGAAAATCAAAGAGGCAAGGGATATCATTGACTCTCTTTCATTTTTCCATATTTTCAAAGAGCTTGACAAGAAGGCCAATAAACTTTCTAAAGAAGATTTATTACTCTAGGAGAGTGTGTTGGTGGTAGTCAAAGAAAGAGAAGGAGGACCTCTTTCCAAAGAGGTCATATATTTGTACTGAAGCCATGCTGATAGGTGAAGAAAAAATCATATTATTTCATGTGTTTTTACTTTATTAGTTAAATATTGCTTTTGGACTTTAGTCCTCTTAAAATTTTGGTGGGGCATTTATAGCCCATATCCTTTAGAAGATTGTATTATAATACTTTTAGGTAGTTTTGTAGGTTTGATTTTGTATTTGAAGAAGTCAAGAATTTTCATTCTATGAGGTGTTATGAACTCATCATGTTATGTATTTTTGATCTCTACTTGAAATATCAATAAAAGTTTTTTTCAGGGAAAAGAAGTAATCCTTTGACATTTAATTGTTGACGTGTTAAAATTGATATGTTACATTTTGTCATACATTTTGTTTTGTTTATGTGCAATGGTTATCTACCATTTGCCCCCCCCTTGTAACTATGTGCATTCCTCACAACACAACAATGTAGCATCACTTTCACGCTTAATTGTTTATCTATTATAGCTTCCACTACCCCAAACAATTTATTATCACAATGCCTTGTTGCTTTATAGTATCATGAAAAAAGTTCAACTATTGTGAAACTCCCTTACATCCTGATCAACCATGGGAATTGAACACCTTAGTCAACCATCTCAACTAGATATGGTGAAGCCAAGTGTTGGAGGCCTCATCCAGAGCTGCATCTTGGGAACCACACATCCAAGAGACAAGTTTGGAGAGTCAAGCTCAAAGAGAAGGAATATATCACCACACTTGTAGATAAAGGAGCTACAAATGCTCAAGGAAACCTGCCATGGAACACATTTCTTCAATCCTGGATGGAATTTTTTCAAGGTTGCCAAGAATAAAGTGTGCTAGAACAACATGCTACATCTTCAAGTTCAAGATTTTGTGGATCAAAAGCTTGTGAATGGGGAGGTGTGATCCAAATCTATAATATTAACCCATAATCTAAACTTTGGAATTAAAATTTTACAAAGTTTGCAATCAACAATTAACTTGAATATGAAAGGCCAAAGGCCTGAAGAAGGTGAAACAAATCACCTTGATGGTTGGGATTTCAAGGCAAATCCATAACAAAGGTGTGACTTGTTTGATGAAGGAACTAACCACAACCAAGGGAGATGGAGATGAAATGAAGGAAAGGGAAGCGATAGAAACATGGAAGAACTTGGGAGAACAAACCTACTTGAAGTTTGAAGGTTGTCCTTAGCCAAAATAATCTATAATATCACTAGTGGGTAAGAGTGCATTAAATATCTGATTGAGAATGCACAACTCATCAGTTATCCCCACCAAATGTTGGTTTCCCTTTTTGGGTTTACAAGGTAAAATCTCTATTATCCATGCTGCTCTATGGCTAAGTTTAAGGGATGATGTTAGGGCATGGCGTAATGGACTTAACTGTGAAGATATTGGTGCACTCTCTGATATTGGTGCACATCAACACACTTCTTCACCAGTAGGGAACCAAAAATACAACCAATCAAGAGGTACATGGAGGCCTATAGGACGTCATTAGGCTCGATATACAAATCCATATCAACATCAGCCGAAGGCGAAGCCATGTCAGGGTGGAATGATAACAGTTGGTCATCATGTTAGTCTTCCATTGGCCTAGATGGATGGTCATACTTGGTATGAGTTGGATACAATTCTCAACGAATCATATCGTATGGTCTCTTCTCATGTTTCGAGGATGAAACATGCTTAAGGGGGGTGGAATGTAATGTACCTAGGGAGATAATATGGGGGGTAATATGGGAGGTACCCCATGGGAATGGAGTAATGCATTATTAGTGGAGATCATTCAAATGTAAGGTGGACTATGTCCACCATGGTATTAAATAAGGCCCCTTATGATAGTTACATATAATAATGGGTAGTTAGATATAAGAAATGATGTTTCTAGAAGATATCCTCTTTAGAATGTTCCTAGAAGATAGGAAATGATATATAAGGAAATGTAAGCAATGTATTTGATATGGTGAAGATTATCGTTGATGTACAAACAAGTATTGCTTGAGGATTTTTATCCTTCCGTAATGATTAATACATGGTGTTACCCTACCTCAAGGGTGTTCATATTATGGTGAATGATTTTATTTTATTCTTGGTTATTTCTAAAGGTTATTTGCAGATATATAATTGGTATATTTCATATACAATAAATACTCACATAAAGGGAAGGGTCTCAAAGTGCGAGGATGATGGGATGAATGTCACTATTGTCACATCGAGTCATGAAGGAGTTATGGGATGGGGGAAACCAAACTAATGCCACTATGAGATATTTCCCCTTGTTTCAATCTTGTGCCCATCTTAGCCCAAAGGTTGGCTACAAGGTTTAAGCCTCGCTTAATATGGAAGAGTCTAAAGTCATCAAAGCTTTTGCCGAGGATGATACTGTGATGGAGGATACCTCTCAGGAGGTTGTTTTCCACTAGATTTCTTTTAATAATTTCTTCAACTATAAACATGGAGTCACCAAAGACTGAAATATGAGAAATCTCGCATTCTTTATCCATTCTTAGCCCCTAAAAAATAGCACAAGATTCTGCAATATTATTCGTAGTTATTCCTAGTCCCCATGCATATCTGCACACTTGAATTCCTCTACGATCAAAGAGGCTCCCCCCCCACCCAAATCTTCCACCCCAGAATTTCCACGAGAAGCCCCATCAAAAAATAGGTAGTGCATCTAGAGAGATGGAAGCCATGCTTTGAATTCCTCTGTCGATTTTTTGAAAGACCATATGGGGGCGAGAGAAAGGCCAACCATTGGGGAAATTGAAATGATTTTCATGAATAATTTTACATGATTTTCTTCATAGCACTCAAGACTCTAGTCCTATTGAAGCACTTGAAATTGCATATACTTAGAACATAAAGATATATCCTTGATCACCGATTGATTGGGGCTTATGGATTCATCCTGGAAGACTTTTTTTATTTCAATACAACCAAATTTCCCAAAAAATGTACTTTGGCAATAAGATATGTGAAAATTTGAATGGTGAGTGAAGCGGGTTAGCAATTCAGGTTGGTCGACATAGGGTTTCAAGATAAGTGTGAGGGGAGTCCAATAGGAAAAAGAGTTCGAGAATGGTGGTGCTAGAACCAGAGGGGGAAAACAAGTCAGGGTCCTCTGCTCATCCCAGAGACAGAGGACATAAGGAGCTGCTGACTTTCAAGGATGCACTACTAGGAAAGGCAAAAAAAAAGATGAGGATAAAAAGATGGAGGGTGTAGGTAAGGAAAACAAGGACACTACTATCAAACAGAGAAACAATGGATCTAACAAAAGCAAAGTGAATGGTTTCCATGCACGCACAAAGGTAAACCCAAGGTACGAAGTTACTTCTCCTAGTATTGGTAACTATATACAATACATGAAGGATCATTCTCTAATAGGTAAATTTATGGGGATTTGGCCATTGAAAACATATCTCATTGGTTGGGTGAGATCCCGGTGGAAGCTAAAGGATCAATTGGATCTAAAGCTGGGATCCAAGGGTTTATTTACAACATTTTTTTCAAACCCTTCAGACATAGACAAGGTTTTTGAAGAAAGCCCATATTTCTTCAACTCTGCAGGACTCCATCCAGAGAAAAAGGACTTCATGGCGGTGCTGGTTTGGATAAGATTGTACTCATTTTCATAATAATCTTTTGAAATCAATACCCTGGGATCATTCATCAAAATTTCAGAGGTCACGAAGATTTCTAAATACACTTCGTATGCTCAGATTTGCATCTACATGAACGTGGAAGGATCCCTTCCGGAGGTAGTAACAGTTTCATATCAGGACAATGAATGGATCTAGACCTTGGATTATGAACATATCCATTTTAGGTGTATAAAAGGTCATGTCCATGGTCACCTTTTTTGAGATTTCCCCTAAATATAAAGAAGAACGACAATACACCTCAAGAAGGAACAAATGTAAAAGGATTCACCAAGATTCAAGGGAAGTGTAGGGTGGGGCGAAGACCAAGTAATCCAATGACAAAGGGAGAAGAAAACAATAACAACATATTGAAATACTTGGACGCGAACAACCCAAAAATTTAAGAGAAAACCTAGAAAGAGACAAAGAAAAAGGAAGCACAGATCAAGGAAACCACAAACAAACAGAGTAAACCAGTTCTAAAAGAAAACTAGTGGATACTAAAGAAATGGATCTCAAAATTCTAGATCAAGAAGATCAGAATCTTGATCAAGAGGAATGAGGTTATTAGGAAGAAAACCAAGAAATAGAAATGGAAAATATGGAAAGAAGTATAAAATATTAAATTCAATACTAAGGAGAACAAGACATAAATGAAATGACTATGGATCAACCTAGTAATTTACAAGGAAAATCACGGAAAAGCAATGGTAAGGAGATAGGATTTGGGATATTAGTAGGTGCCTCAGGTAGCATGGGGGTTAAAACCAATCCTCTAAATATCCTTAAGAAAATCCCCAGTGATGAAAAGAAGCGGGGAATAAAACCATATAGACAGGTCATAGAAGAAATGACAACCCACCTAGTGGACTGTGGACAAATGGTAGGCCTGTCGGAAAGATATTTCCAAACCTAAAAAAAGTGATATTATGAAGCTCATATCATGGAATGTGCGATGTATGAATGCCCCATAAAAACATAGAATGTTAAAAAAAATAATTATGTAGGAAAAAACAAAGGTTGTTCTAATTGAGGAAATGGAGTGTGATAAGGAAGCAATGGTCAAAATCACAAATAAATTATGGAAATATTGGGAAGTTGAAGTGGTTGGCTTGGAAGGAGTGTCAAGAGGCTTGGATATCTTGTGGGATCCAAGGAAATGGAGAATGGGGTTGTTCTCCAACCTCCCGAGAATCCTAAAAATGAGCTTTGCTGAGATCATATCTCAAACCCAAGGTTTGATATCAAAAGCCTATGACCCTCTCATGCCTCAACTTAAGAGAGGATTTCTCGAATCCCTGAATCATCTCAGGGCCCTTTTACAAGGCCATTGATGGGTAATTGGGGGTGAATTTAATATGATCTCTTCACTTTTGGAGAAAAAAACAGGGATCAGACATCTGGAATGGGAAAGTGAAGCTTTTCGAGAGTGGATAGAGAACTTTATACTAATTGATATCCAAACCAACAATGGTTTCTTTACTTGAAGAAACAAAATAAGAGTAGACAAAAAAATATATGTTAGGATTTGTTACCCCCATTTTTTGGATGACTAAGGAGATTATGTCTCGAGATCCTTATGTTGCAGATATGGAGTGCCCAGAGACTACATGATGAGCAATACCATTTTTCACAGATGAAAACCCCTCTCACCACTACAGATGGCCACATATTTCCAGATGACATCTACCACATCAGCTGGCTTCTGGAAGGCAGTGGGCCTTGCTCCATGAGGTACAAGTCAGTGTTATGGTGAGCATCATTTCAATATTTAAGCTATTTGAGTATGCTATATCTTAGATTGCTCTAAATTTCATGATATATGCTTGGACATTATGCCTTTTTCCCTACTTCATTTTGGTGGTTGACATTGTGCCCTGGTAATTGGTCTTCCTTGGGGATGGGTTCTCTACTAGGAACTCCCTTAATAAGCAATTGTACCGTTCTTGACCATACTTACCACTTTCCATCATTATTCCCATCCATTTTCTTATCTCTTGGGATTTTAGGGTGTATTGAACCAAGAAGGGGTTGTCCCTCATTCTATGGGAAGAAGCGGATGAAGGCCCAAAGGGATTGATGTTTGGTAAAAGATAAAATTCTTGTATAAACCTTCAAGATGCTTCACCCAGGGATCACCCAAGAAAGAAGTGAAACACTTATCTTTGAGTAAAGGGGACCCACAATATAATAAAGAATGCTTAAAAGGCTAGTTGAAGGGTAGGAGGTCTCATCACGAGCCGACCTATCATGTCCATGAATATCTAGTGGTATGAAATTGCCATCATTTGGTCACCAAACCAGGGTAACGACTCTCAGTTACATGGCTGAGAGAAAGGGGGTCTCATCACGAGCAAACCTTCTCATTTCCACTAGGTGTTTGTGGGTGACATTGCCATTATATGGTCACCACGCCAAGGAAATGACCTTCAACCTCTCCTTAAAATTATGAAAGAATAAAAAAATGGAAATTAATGGGCTTGGAAAAAGTGCATTGCAGATGAAGGTACCACACACCCTCTACAAAGGCACCCATGAATGAGACACTATGACCTCTTGTATGCCATGAGCCCTATTCCCATTGAGTCTTGACCCTAACCACTTCATCCACTTTACATGGATTAGAGAGGTATCTATTGGAGACTCTCCTTGACCTAAGGAAATATCTACCCAATAGGACACCTTGTCAACCCTCCCATATTCAATCTTGACAAATTGCATAGTGTCGTTGAGCAATTAATTGTTTGATATAGTGATCTTTGATGCACATGCTTAGATGGATCATTTATTGATTGGATTCACTTATCATGATGTTATGAATTGAGATCCTTGGAGGGAGTGCTCATTTGTCTTTGCATGATTTAGTTCATGGAAATTTTTGGGAGAACAAGCCTAGCTTGGGCTTCCATGGGGATACAAGTCCACAGGTTGGTTTCCAAGGGCGCACATACCGGATGAGAAAGATGAAATTTGGAAGGAATTGAGATTGACTTGGATGACATAACCTATTCCCCGCATGCCAAACGTTTTTCCTAGGAGAGGCAAAACGTCACTCCTAGAGGCATGACGCCACCTAGGGGGGTTAGGGCTTGGTGGTGAGGTACCACTCATTGACACATGGAAATTTTGAGGAGAAGAGGGTCTTCACCATGATGATATTGTATAGATTCTTTACATGTGTCCTTTGGAGGCCTACTCATGCTTCTCCAACACCAACGACTTCTTCAAAGTGGAAACACGTCCCCTAAAGGAGAGATGTCCATGTAAAATTAGGGTTTATTTGTGTAAAAGTGAAACTTTAATGAATTGTTTAATATTAATTTGTTAAAGGGGGAAATTTTAGGGTTGTTGACCCCTAGTCTTGTGGTTTACCCCTTAATTTGTGGACAAGTTACCTTGGTGACATTTGTATAAATAAGAGATCATAAGATCTCATTTTAACATAACTCTCCCTAATTATGAGAAGTATTGGTATGAAATTTTCGCTACACTTGGCTCTATTTGTCTCTTGTGCACTTTTTTATGGATATATTGATGAATGGTTGATGGAGGAGTGAGGCACTATCCTTCGATGAATTCTTTCTAAATTTTATGGTGGATTATCTTAGCATCTTTATTGATTTTGGTATGGTATTTTACTCTTATGCTATCATTATTTTTCAAGAAAAGGATTATTGTGCTAGGATATAGGTGGGAAGTATAAGGGAATACACCCCTACCATAGTCTTCATCATTTTATGCTTCATGTTATTGGTTAAACTAGGGTTCGCTAAGAGAAGTATAAGGGCACACACCCTCTTAACTTAAACCCTAGATAGAGAAACTTGCCTTGGGAAGTAAAAGGGATTACACCCCCGAGAAGGTAGCTTATCTATATCTTTCTTTTATTTGACTCCATTAACCCAATAGTAAAGGCACTATTCATATATTTTTTGCATTGGTGATATAAAATCATTGCCTTGGGAAATGTGAAAGTATATCTTTTGAAAGGTCTCTTTCTTGGAGTTGGTTTGCCTCATTGAGAGGAGTATTCCCCTACTAGGGCATCCCCTCTCTCGCATTACTCTAATTTCTATTACAAACTCTAACCTACAGCCATTAGGGTTGATCTAACCTAGATAAACTACTAACCATAACTCTTAAACTAACCCTAGACTAGCTCCTAAAGTTTGCACACTAACTCCACTAATTAGGGCGCATCTTTTGGGATAATTGTTGGAATATTTTGATAGTGTAATTTTATGATATAAGTGACTAAAATATACAAACATAAGGATGCAATTTTCCACATAAATATACATGGTACAAGAGCTTGCTTTATTCAGCTTCACAGTGCCATTTTTCAGCCTATATTCATTGCTAATCTTGATGTTGATTTGCTTAACTAGTTTAGATCCTTGCATGCTGATTTAGATGCTTTATTTAATAATATAAACTATCATATATTGATGAAAATTAGGGACATCAATCTTAAATTTCTGATCCATACTAACATATATCATTGCAAGTTGGATTTTCTTGTGTCTCAGGTAGGTACAATCATCCAGAGAAGTACTGTACCTTTGGGGAAACAGTAGATTGACTTATAAGGTGTCTATTCACACATTTCACTCCACTTAGACTTGAACTCTAGGAGATTCACTTCCATATCTATCCATATCCATCTCATTCCCCCTAGGGTCACCAATATCTCCTCCCTAGAGTGACCTAGTCACCCTTGAAGTGAGAGACCTACATCGAGGTGACATTGGGTGTAGGATTCCCAAGTTGTAGCTCTTTCTTTGTGGTTGGGTTGGGATTTTCCCAACCTACAACTTGTGCTATAACATTTTGGCACCGTTTCCGAGGAAGATCTTGAATCTTCTTCATACCCTAACTACACTTTGGTAAGCTATCCTAAATCCTTTTCCTTAGTTTTCCTTGCGACTCCACCTAAGGGATGTTCCCTTTCCATTTTCTTTGATGAGATCACCTCAAAGTTCATCTGACGACTCCACCTTCCATGGAACTACTTTTACCTTTTTCCCCTTTCATCCATTCATGAGCCTTGAGCTCATCTGGAAACTCCATTGAGTTATTACCCTAAGTGATGGAACCATGGCCTCATGAGACTTACCATGGGAATTCAATAATGTGTACCCTTCTCTTGATGTTTAGAATGTCCATGACTATCCAAATTATTGTCCAACAGAATGGAGAGCAAGTTTCCCCAAATTTGACGGTGATATAGCTCTAGTAGTCACCCATGTCGTGAATTATATGAAGTATGCACCGAGCTTAAATGTGCTACATGAAGATGTGTTGATGATAATTTTTGTGTCTTCACTAGAATCAAGTCAAAAGGATTTCCTTGCGCACTCATGTGATCCAAAAAGTATTCCTTCTTCTACAAATCTCATTGAAGAATTTCTCAGGCAATATCGACCAACTACTCAAAGTTTGCAAGATGCTTTCCAAGAGCTCAAACACACTCTTTACCAAGAAGGTTTTCCGATCAATGATGAGACCATATATGAAGAAAATATTGAAGAAGATCCCGATGAAGAAGATTCGGATGAGACATATGATGAAGATGAAGTATCTGCTCTTCCACTTGATGAGGACATCCAAACTATTGCTCCTCCCGCACATCAAGAAGAGAACATGATGAGTTATAATACTTTTGAGAACTTTGATGATGCTTTGTTCCATGACTATGGAAATGAAGAAAAATACCAAAAGGATCTCGATGAAGTTTATCTTGCAGAAGGTTTGAACGAGACATTGTCCTCTATTGTCCCTTTCGAAGAAGATGAAGTTATCCTGTCTTGTGAAGAAGTAATCAACTTCTATGATATAGATGAAATCATGGAACAACCCCTAGATACAGTTGATGATAACATTGATGATTTCATATAGATTGGGAGATGCATATGGGATTTGGGTTTTTTCATTTTTAACGGAGATCCCATCTACGACATTGAAGGCACATTTCGGATAAAGGATACATAAAGCATTTCTTCAGAGGATTTAGTTTTACATCCAGATGGTCCATATATGTGCCAACCCAATGATATGGTTACTGATTTGTTCTATCCATTAGAGGATAACTTGATGCAACGTTTTCAGGATGATTTTCAACCACCATACTCAGATTTTGATAGACACCAGGTTGTGGCCCAACCAAAGAAATATGAGGTCCATACTACCAAATGAAAGTACTTTCATGTTGAGACTTTGGGTAGGATTTGCATACAAAGAAGAGATGTTTCCTGAGTCTGACAAATCATAGGGTTTTCTTTGGATCTCTTGTCCTTTCTCAGCCTTCAGAGAGCAGTGATATTCTAAGTGAAGATGAATATGAGTTGTCATCTATGTATAGTATCCCCCTTCATAGATGTATTGATCAATCTCGTGGTTACACTTTCAGGCAGGGTGATCAGGCTGGTGGTTTCTCTTTCTAGTAGGATTTCCTCCCTCCCTCCCATCTTCATGAGTTTTATTTCATGATCAATTATATGTGTGTGTTCATACTCATGATTATTATGTGATTTAATTATCTTTGTTGTATTATATGATTAAGCACAGGGGGAGACACTTTGATGAGATGATCAAATGGTTGCACTAGTTGTATGACTTCACCTGACATCATCCAACACGTGATATTCAGGGCCCTAAGGCCATAAGAAAGTAGGTAAGTCATTTTGATTCCCTTCATTTGCATATTGATTGCTCATTTAGTTTAGTTGCATTTCATTCTATTTTTTTATCTACTTACATGTCAAAATGTCAAAATTTTCTTTTTTTGGCTTAGCTGGTTTTGATTACAATCATATGAGAACAAGGATGAGTAGGCCATCTTGCACTTGATAGTTTGATGTTTCCTTATAGGCACATGTCTAGCAGGAGATGTTGTGGTTCTCATGCAGTCTACAATGAGAACATGTCCCCAAGTAGGAGCCATATGTTATCCCCATTTTTTGGATGACTAAGGAGATTATGTCTCAAGATCCTTAGGTTGCAGATATGGAGTGCTGAGAGACTAAATGACCAAGAATACCCTTTTGCATAGATGGAAACCCCTCTCACCACCACAAACAATCAAATATTTCCATATGGAATCCACCACATCAGCTAGCTTCCGGAAGGAAGTGGGCCTTGCTCCATGAGGTACAAGTCAGTATTATGGTGAGAATCATTTCAATGTTTAAGCTAGTTGAGTATGTTATATCTTAGATTTCTCTAGATTTCTCTAGATGAAATTGTGCCCTAGTAATTGGTCTTCCTTGGGGATGGGTTTGCTACTAGGAACTCCCTTAATAAGCCATCATACTATTCTCGACCATACTTACCACTTTCCATCATTATTTCCTTCCATTTCCTTATCTCTTGGGATTTTAGGGTGTATTTACCCAAGAAGGGGTTGTCCCTCATTCTATGGGAAGAAGGGGATGAAGCCCCAGAGGGATTGATGTTGGGTAAAAGATAAAATCCTTGTATAAACCTTCCAGATGCTTCACTTAGGGATCACCCAAGAAATCAATGAAACACTTATCTTTGAGTAAAGGGGACACATAATATAATCAAGAATGCTTAAAAGGTTAGTTGAAGGATAAGAGGTCTCATCACGATCCAACTTATCACGTCCACGAATATCTAGTTGTACGACATTGCCATCAACTGGTCACCAAACTAGGGTAATGTCTTTCAGTTGCATGGATGAGAGAAAGGGGGTCTCATCATGAGCCAAACTTCTCATTTACACTAGGTGTTTGTGGGTGACATTCCCATTATCTGGTCACCACTCTAGGGAAATGACCTTCAACCTCTCCTTAAAATTATGAAATAATAAAAGAATGAAAATCAATGGGCTTGGAAAAAGTGCATTGTGGATGAAGGTACCACACACCCTCTATAAAGGCACCCATGAATGAGACACTACGATCCTTTGTATGTCATGAGCCATATGCCCATTGAGTCTTGAACCCAACCACTTCATCCACTTTACATGGATTATAGAGGGATCTCTTGGAGACTCTCCTTGACCTAAGGAAATATCTACCCAATATGACACCTCGCCAACCCTCCCATATTCAAGCTTGACAAGTCGCATAGTGTCTTTGAGCAATTAATTGTTTGATATAGTGATCTTTGATGCACTTGCTTAAATGGCTCATGTATTGATTAAATTCAATTATCATGATGTTATGACTTGATATCCTTGGAGGGTGTGCTCATTTGTCTTTGCAAAACCTAGTTGGTGGACAGTTTTGGAAGAACAAGCCTAGCTTGGGCTTCCATGGGGCTACGAGCCCACAAGTTGGATGCCAAGGGACCGCATGCCGGATGAGAAAGATCATACTTGGAAGCCCTTGAGATTGACTTGGACAACATATCCTATCCCCCACATGCCAAACTTCTTTCCTAGGGGAGGCAAAATGTCACTCCTAGAGGCATGACATCACCTAGGGAGGTCAGGGATTGGTGGTGAGGTGCCACTCATTAACACATGGAAATTTTGAGGAGAAGACGGTCTTAACCATGATGATATTTTCTAGATGCTTGACATGTGTACTTTGGAAGCCTACCCATGCTTCTCCAACACCGACGACTTCTTCAAAGTGGAAAAACGTCCCCTAAAGGGGAGACGTCCATGTAAAATTAGGGTTTATTTGTGAAAAAGTGAAACTTTAATGAATTGTTTAATATTAATTTGTTAAAGGGGGGAAGATTAGGGCTATTGACCCCTAGTATTTTGGTTTACCCCTTAATTTTTGGACAAGTCACCTTGGTAAAATTTGTATAAATAAGAGATCATAAGATATCATTTTAACATAACTCTCCCTCATTGTGAGAAGTATTGGTCTGAAATTTTTGCCACACTTGGCTCTATTTGTCTCTTTTGCACTTTTTTATGCCTATATTGATGAATGGTTGATGGAGGAGTGAGGCACTAGCCTTGGATGAATGATTTCTAGCTTTTATGGTGGATTATCTTAGCATATTTCTTGATTTTGGTATGGTCTTTTACTCTTATGCTATCATTCCTTTTTAAGTCAAGGATTTTTGTGCTAGGAACTAGGTGGGAAGTATAAGGATTGTTGTGCTAGGAGATAGGTGGGCATAGTGTTCATCATTTTATTGGTTAAACTAGGGTTTGCTAAGAGAAGTATAAGGGCATACACCCTCTTATCTTAAACCCTAGCTAGAGAAACTTTCCTTGGGAAGTAAAAGCCTTTACACCCACAAGGAGGTAGCTTATCTATATATTTATTTTATTTGACTCCATTAACCCAATAGTAAATACACTAGTCATATATTTTTTTCATTGGAGATATAAAATCATTGCCTTGGGAAACATGAAATTTTATCTTTTGAAAGGTCTCTTGCTTGGAGTTGGTTTGCCTCATTAGGGCACCTATTTTGGGCTAATTGTTGGCATATTTTGATGGTGTAATTTTCTGATTTAAGTGACCGAAATATACTTCCACAAGGATGCAATTTTCTGCATAAATATACATGTTAAAACAACTTGCTTTATTCAGCTTCAAAGTGCCATTTTTCAGCCTATATTCATTGCTAATATTGACGCTGATCTGCTTTACTAGTTTAAATACTTGCATGCTAATTTATATGATTTATTTACTAATATAAACTATCATATATTGCTTCAAATTAGGGACACCAAGCTTAACTTGCTAATCCATACTAACATATATCATTGCAAGTTGGATTTTCTTGTGTCTCGGGCAGGTACAATCATCCAGATAAGTACTATACCTTTGGGGAAACAATCACTTGAATTACAAGGCATCTCTTCCCATATTTCACTCCACTTAGAATTTACCTCTAGGGGCTTCACTTCCATCTCTATCCATATCCATCTCATTCCCCCTAGGGTTACCAGGATCGCCTCCCTAGAGTGACCTAGTCACCCTTGAAGTGCGAGACCTACATTGAGGTGAGATTGGGTGTAGGATTCCCAAGTTGTAGCTCTTGCTTTGTGGTTGGGTTGGGAAAATTCCAACCTTAAACTTGCGCTAGAACATGATTGATAGATTCTTGACGTTTGAGTCATTATTTCAATATCAACAAGCAATATTGACGGAAGTTCTCCCCTACTATAGATCTGATCACTAGATAATCAACCTTTCCTGGGAGGAGAGAATAAATCCTCGACCAAATCTTTTTCATTTTGAAATTTTTTGGATGGAACATTAGGAATTTATGCAAAATATTGAAACCTGGTGGTCTGAAAATCCAAATTTGTGTGGCACCAAAATGTATCAATTTTAGCATAAACTTAAACACATCAACTTACGAATCAAGAAGTGGAATAATGAAGTGTTTTGAAATATTTTTGAGGAAAATAAACGCGTGTAAAAAGAAATGGATGTAATCCAATTGGAAGAAAAAGTAGGAGAATAAACATAGGAAGTGATGAATAGGAAGGAACAACTTAGGTTGGAAATAGACAAAAGAGACAGACAAGAATAAATCCTTTTGGAAACAAAAATCCATAGTTAAATGGTTGAAAGAAGGAGATAAGCATACAAAGTTTTTCCATAATTCTCTGTTACATTGAAGGAATCAAAACATGATAACATCCCTAACCAAACCCTGAGGATAAATAATATAATCTATTGAGGTTAAAAAAAATGAATTGGTAAACCACTTTCAACTTTTGCTAGTTGAACCCATAGGGGATATAGAGAAACTATCCAAAAGATTACATGATGCATACCAAATTTATTCACTCTGGAGAAAAACCATTTTCTGATGAGCTCAACATCCATGAAATAAGTGGAAAGGACAGTGAAGGAGATGGCTTTAGAAAAATCCCCGGGCTTGGATGGGTTCACAACTAACTTTTTTCAAAAATGTTGGAAAATTATAGGAAAAGACATTTGGGAAGTGGTGGAAGAATAAATATCCTCCAAGTCCATTCTCAAAGCCTTCAATGCTATGTTCATGTCCTAAATCCCCAAGGAAAAATAAGTGAATACAACATAGAAATTCATACCAATAGCCTTATGCAATTTAATCTACAAGATAATCTACAAAATCATTGCTAACAGACTTAAAGCCATGCTTAAAAATATCATATCCATTGAGCAAGGAGGTTTTGTGGAAGGGAGACAAATTCTTAATGGAATAATGGTTTCTCATGAAACTATGTACTCCATGCAAAATTATAAGAAGGAGAGCATGCTAATAAAATTGGACATGTCAAAGGTCGATGATCACACCCGTTGGAGATTCCTCCAAAAAATGATGGAGGCTTTTGGTTTTGTTGAGGAGTGGATACAATGGATCAATGAGCTCATTTATTTTTCCTCCTTCTCAATCTTAGTGAATGGATCTCCTTAAAAAAATTTCAATCTGACAAGAGGCCTCATACAGGGACATCCCTTATCCCCTTACCTATATATAATTTTAGCAGAAGGACCGTGGAGACTAATAAAAAAGGCATTGGCAGAAAAGAAAATGCAAGGGATCAAGCTACAACTTGATGTGGATCAATTTTCCCATCTTCAGTTCGTGGATGCCAACTTCCTCATGGGATCTCCCACAACAAGGGATTCCAAAGATATCAAGATCATTCTGGATACATATAAAGAAGCATCAGGTACAGTCATAAACCTGACCAAATATCAATTTGTTTTCTTTAATACTCCTGTAATTGTTCAAAGAAACATAGCCCTGATCCTTGGTTTCCAAAAGGTCAACCTCCCTTCAAAATACCTGGGATCCCTTCTAATATACAAAGCCATCATGAAAACCTTATATCGAGAGTTGTTGGGGAAACTAAAAGTTAAGTTAGGCAATTGCACCCATCATTTCCTCACCCTCCAGGGGAGAATCCTTCTAATTAAATCAGTCCCGAGTTTGATGCCCCTTTATCTTTTTTCAGTGTTGCTTTCTCCTAAGGGGATCCTAAAAAAAATCAGAATAACTAAACTTTGGTGGAGATGGGTTAAATACCCAAATGCTTTATGGGACAAATTATGGAATACTGAGTATGTTCTAGATGTGGAAACACAGGATCTCATCAGGATGGATGGAATTCATATAGGATCCCTCATCTGGAACAACACTTGGAAAAACATAGAGTTAGTCCAAAAAGAAATCTTATGGGAAGTTCATAATGGCATGTCGACCCTTTTTTGGGATGACGCTTGGGAACAATTGCCCACCTTGGCCAGAAAAAAAGGATTGGACTAGATAAGGAATGATATTATTGAAAGAGGTTGGACCCATTTCCATCAGTATTGGAAGGAGACAGGAAATCCAAAAGCGATATATGAAAGATATTGGAAAAATCAGGAAAATTGGCCACTCCTTGAGAAATGAGGACAAACAAAGTCTTGAAGAGGAGCTACTCTAGAAAATTTGAGTTAGAAATGGCCTAGACATTCTACGATGGGGAAGCAAAGGAGAGGGGACCTTCAAATTCAAATGTACATACCTACAGGCAGTGGCCCCGACATAAGTAGAAAGGAGAAGGCACTGGCAGTGCATCTAGCAACCCGAGATTTGGCCAAAAATCTCAACATTTTTGTGGTTGGTATTAACGCGAAAAGTCCTGACCTGGGATAAGTTAAGAAAGAGAGGGTATGAAGGTCCCTCCATATGCATGTTATGTAGGAAATAAGAAGAAAATCTAAATCACCTTCTCTGTAACTGTCGAGAAGCGAGAGTTGTATGGGACAATGGTGCAATGTCATTTCACTGATCCGAGAGAGGTAACAATGACACAACCAGAACCATAAAAAAATAGCTCGTCGATCCCTTCCAAAATGATCTCCTAAAAAAATACCAAGAGTTCTTCCCAGGAATTGTTATGTGGAATTTATGGAAGGAAAGGATTAGAAGAATTTTCAAACAAAATCTTTTTCCAATTCGACAGATTTGGGGTAAAAATACACAAAAATGTTAAGGAATCCATAACTTCTTATACCTGGTCGACGAAAGATAGAGTCTTGGCTGCTGAGGAGGAAATCATATTCAGGCAGTGGAGACTTGAAAATGCATATCAACAAGTGAACAAAGTCCCCATCCACATCAGGAAAAACTCCAACCAAACATGGAGGCCTATAGAGGAAGGGGTAATCAAGATGAACTTCAACAGAGCATCAAAGGACAATCTTGGGAAATCAAGGGCTAAGGGGCTCCTATGAAACTCTGAAGGTAGGATTTTGGCCATGTTTGATAGTAAATTAGGGCACAATACCAATAATGGAGCTGAATTAGAAGGCCTTCTCCGAGGGATTTCCATGGCTAGAACGAAGGGAATAAAAATTCTGGTGGTGGAAGGTGAATCACTCCTCATAATCTCAACTCTCAAATGTTTGATCGATGGCTATAACCTAGAAAATATTTCAACAAACTAGAGACTCTCCCATGGTTGGTCTCAGATCATCGAAAGAATCAATATCTCCCTGCTGATCATCCTATCCCAGGTGCGAAGGAGTGCAAACTCAATGGCATATTACTTGGCTAACCTAGGTATCTTGCAACTAACTCAGCTTACTACGTTGAATTTAGGGGACCCCAACAACCTACCCATCTAGAAATAGGCCACGAAGTTAAATAATATTGACACCAGGTTCCCGGATGGGGTTCCATAAGTTGAGGACAGACCCCCCACCTGGATTATTGACAAGACGATTAAGACACCTAGAGAAATGTAATGGCGAGTAAGAGGCCCCAAATGATGTGGGAATAATTCATCGACCGATAAGAGTCATTATGGCAGGGTTATCGATAGTTGTGTCGACGACGCCAACGCAAAAAATGATTGCATGGCCAATACATATGGGCATCCACTTAGACAGGTGGTATAAACAAAGTTCATGGTGAAGTATTGACATTAGATGAAAGAGAATGGTAATCAACGAAGCATTCAACGAGTGCAAAATGATCGTGGGAATGAGGCATACATAATGAAGGTTAATTATGGGAAGTAGAGTGGAAGTAGGGTGAGTGAAACAAACTCAAATATGATTCCTCTGGAAGAGACTATGAAAGTACCTCATTTCATTGGAGGGGTTGTGCATGGTTATTTCAAGAGTAACAAACATTGTAATGGATCGAACTTGGAAAAATTGAGTGTAGTGGATTGCCTCCATTGGAAGAGTGAGCTAGAAATTCAAGGATTTTGTGACTGGGTGTGGAATTGAAAACTAAATAAGGTCCTCTTGTGCCTTTCCCCCAAGTAAGGTTAAAGGGGGGAAACCTTCGAGGTAATCGTCTCAGTCAGGCTCAACGGTATATATTGTTTCACTCTCAAAGATGAGGGAGGAAGGGTGTAGGGTCGTGTCTTAATTGGAAGTTATAGATTAATGAAAACAACATGAAATCATTTCTTGGGTTTGGTCCATTTAAACTACGAAATAGATGTAGAATGGCCATGAAAGTAACATGGGGGAATAGAGAGAAGGGAAAGAAGAATGAGGCTTCCTCCTCCTAAGGACCGATCAATCGCACTAGGGATGCAAGGGCGGCTTGGACGACAGGGTCAATATTCAAGTACCTGTGTTCTAGTGAGGAGAAGAAAACTACAACAAATATTGAGGAAGCAGTTCAAAGTCAATGATGAAAAACCTCTAAAGCAGACATTGTTAAAGAAGTCAAGGCCTGGGTTGAGGACCCGCAATACTCCATGACTAGAGAAACAAAGCATTTCAAGCTGGCACAAAATCACTGGATTGTGAAGGCTATGTTTGCTCAGGTTGTTGATAAATTCAAAATAGATAATGACACCACCCTCCAGGAAGTTAAGATGTTGGAAGATAAATTCAAACTCTTATGTCATTCTCAATTCCACATCAAAATTATGGGTCAAGCAGGAGGATCAAAACCAAGACAATTATACAAGCACTTACAGGGACCCGAGTTTGCCTGGTTTGAGCGAGTCCCCCATATTGATTGAGGACAAGGAGAATCCAAGAGAGGCCGTTGATGAAGTAAAAAAGTTGGAAGGCCATCTCAAGACTCCAGAAAAATATAGATCTTGATTCATTGGGTTTTGTTCTATTATCCTTTTGTTTAAGAATAATAACAATAGGTTGGGTTTAGCTTGAATTATCCTTAGCTTTAGATGGTTAAGAACTGAATAGGCCTCTTTTTGAGACAAAATTGACCCTGATCATTCTGTTAGTCTTTCTGGGTGGTAGATTGTTTTGATTTCCAAACATATTATTTTGATCAATGAGGGTTCTGGTTTCCTTTTTGTCAGACCCTCACCGAATTGTCTATGCTTCTATTGTTTATATTTAGAAATATAAGACTATGTTTTAGCTTAAAAAAAACAAATGTATTTTGTCATTTCCAACTAGAGTCGTCTAAGGCATGGTTTGTTTCTTAGGATTCCTTGATAATGCTTGTCCCATTTGTGAAAGAACACTTTGTAAGAATGGGGCCAAGATGTGAGAATGAAAAGATCACCAAGAGACATACTCCATGTAGATTTAATATATGGACATGCAATGAAAAAGTGAAATATTTTTTCCTCAGATTGATTGCATAGGGCACATCAAGAGGGCCCAACAATTCCCCCTTTTCGCAAATTCTTTGTTGTTAGAATGCTCCCGTGCACTAGAAGCCAAGTGAAATAATTGATTTTTGGCATGTCATCTGTGTGTTAGACTATCTTCCAGACTCCAAACCAAGGAAGTACATTTCTCTCTTCTTTCAAAGATATATATCCTTTTTTGATAGAATAGGAGTAACTTCCCCATCCCCTAACGTCTTTGTTAGTCTTGCATTTCGGCACACACTCGTTCAAGGCCCCATAAAAGAGTGATGAGAGGTGAAGGAGATGAGGGGGGAAATCCATCAATTTCCATCCAATCCATTGCCTTGATGTGATGTCCCACAATGAAATATCATATATATTTTTGACACCCTATTGCTGCATCCAAGTTTTCAAAGGATCGAGATCCTCTCTTGAAATGAGAGGGCCACATTTAAGAATAGAATCCTCCTAGAGTTTGATTTTTTTCCCATTTCCAGGGATCCAGTTTATATTATCCTTGACTAAAGACAGATTTGAAAGAAGAAGGGAAAAAATAGAAGAACCTTTGGACCTTTGAGGTGGGCATTCCAAACATCTCAGTCTTGGTCCCCTGAAGTATTTTTTCCAGAGCACTTGTTTCCACCAAGAATTTTTTTCAGAAACAAGGCACCAAAGAATTTTATCTCCCATTTCCAAGTTTATGTATTCAGAGTATTGGATTCCCAATCCTCCTCTGTGCACTGGATGCTTTACCTGATTCCAACTTACAAGATGAAATTTCTTGTTCGAGTTTTTCCCTTCGTTCTAAAGGAAATTCCTGATTTTGACTAAGATTTGGTTGGTAATGCTCTTTGGGGAAAGAAGAGTCGATGAATGATATATTGGAAGGGAAGATAATATTTCCTTGATAAGGAATGTATGGTTGGCTAAGTTTAGCCATTGTGATCCCCAAGAGGTAAATTTGGAATTTATTTTTTCTATAACAAGCCTCCAATCATGAGAATTCACTTTCTTCAAATAGATTGGGATACCCAAATACCGAAAGGAAGACCGATTATCAACATAATGGAATTGAAAAATGCGAGCGATATATTGCAAACCTGAACTCGAGTGTTTCACCCTATACTTTGTCATTTCCTATGATCCACAACTTCCCCTGAAGCATCCAAAAAAGAATCCAAAACTGATTTAAAGCGAGAGGCAATAATTTGAGAAGCTCATCCCAAAAACAAGGTGTCATCAAAACATTTCTAGTGATTAAGTGCTTTCACTCCTCGATTCATATGAAGTCCTAACAAGTTCCCATTGTCTCATTCATATTCAATCTTACAACTGAGAGAGTAAAAAATAATAATAAAGAGCAACAGGGAGAGGAGGCACCCTTGCCAGAGACCTCTACTACTTTTAAATAAATTGGTTGGCCTACCATTTACCGGGGGGCGATCCAGGGTCCTCCAATGTACAAGTCCACCCAATGAATAAAGTTGGGGCTAAAACCAAATTTTCTCATGACCTGAAACAAAAAAGAGTGATGAACAAATTCAAAATCATTTTCCATATCAAGTTTGATAACCATACATTTTTCCTTATCCTGAAAGCTTGAATGGATTCCCTCTTAAACTAGAACGATATTGTTTGTAATCTATCTTTCTTGCATGAATCCCCCTTGATTGGGAAAAATGATTTTGGGTAGAATGGTTTTGAGATGGGAAGCAACAATCTTATTTAAAATTTTATAGGAATAATTGCAAAGGTATATAGGTGTAAATCTGGAGGAGGAAGGATTTGATTCCTTGGGAACCAAATCTAGGAAAGAGGAATTTGTAATCCCTCCAAGAGGAAGTGTTTAGTGGGAGTATCACAACATTTGTATGAGATCATATTTGATGAGCTCCCAATAATGTCTATAGAAAAAAATGGGAAACCATTTGGGCCAGAGGATTTTGTAGGTCCAAGGCTCCATGTGGCAGCTTGAACCTCTGCTTCTTCATTAGGCTAGGTTAGGAAATGGTTTTCTTCCTCTAAGATAATAATAGGAACATTTTCAAACATGAATTCAGTGTTCTGGATATCAGCCTCTTCTTGTTGACTGAATAGGTCCTTGTAGTAATTGTGCGTAGCCTTCTTGATGTCTTTATAATCAATGATTTGAGTACCATCATACAAGGTTATGGAAGAGACATTATTCTTTGACATGAGGGATTTACTTTTGTTATGGAAAAAGTTTGTATTGCAGTCACCAACTTGGAGCCATAAAATGCTTGATTTAACTCTCAAAAATTCCTCATCTCTTTGCAGTTTTGTATGAATTTTAGTCTGGAGAATATCTTCTTGTAGAACTTGATGAGAGATGTCAACTTCCTCCATTTGTAGTTGAAGGGTGTGAAGATTGTTTTTGAGATTGATGAGGACAGTCCCAAGGAGAGAAAATAAGTTTTTGGCCATTTTTTAACAACATTCTTGAACATCCTTAATTTTTGTTCCCATATATAGACGAGGGTACTTGCAATCCAATATCTCGAAGAGGTAGAAACGATGGCATCAAACTCATGAGATTTGAGCCAAAGGGTATGAAAGAGAAAGGGGAGGGGCTCAAAATCAGGTAAATGACAAATATGAAGGGAGATGGGCTTGTGGTATGAAGTTAGAGAAGGTAAAATATAAGACTTGATAGAGGAGGAATAGGATAGGAAACCACTGGAGACCAGAAACCCGTCCAAGCACGTTGCTATGTGCCCCGACCCAAATTATTTATTTGACCAAGTAAAATTCTCTCTTAGGGGAACAATGTCAATGAGGTCCCAATCAATGATAAGCTCTTCCATTTTATCTTTGGATGAGTCATAGGAAAATAACCTCCTTTTTTCTCGACACTTCTTCTTATTGTATTAAATTCACCTGCTAGCATGCAATCTGATAGATTCTCTATATCTTTCAGGCTTTGGATAGAGGACCAACACAACATATTTTCCATAGGGTTAGATACCATGTAAATATTTATAACAATAAAAATAGAACCATCAAAAAGATATTTAAATCTTGTACATATCCAATGAGTGTTTTGGAGAAAAGAGACCATACTCATTTAATTTTTGTTCCAAAGTGTACAGAGGCCCCCCAAGGTGCCTCCAACATCTTTAGCTATGTAATCCCAGTGCTTCAATGTTCCCAGAGATGTGTGGTGAATTTCCTATGATCTCATTTTGGTCTCTTGGAGGAGTATAGATGATTTTTCATTTCTAATCAGATCACAGGAAGCATAAGTCTTTCGAGCGCTACCTAAACCCCTAAAGTTCCAAGAGATGGCGAGCATTATTTATGAGGATGATGGGGAATTCCTCCTTTATAAGGCATGTTGTTTCCAATTATCTTTGGTTGTTTTTTTGTTTCCAACATCTTTGGAATAGTGTTATGTGAATTCAGTTGAATCTCTTTTTTGGCTTGTTCCTCTCTGAGAAATTTTGAGGCTTTTCTCCTCGATCTTCTGGGTAAGTTTTCTTTAGACACTCTATCCTCTTGCTCCTCATAAACCAAGAATTCGATGTGTGAGTCTTGAGATTTAGGTTCCGCAAAGGTGACTTCAACATCTTTAAAGTTTTCAATATCTTCCAGCTCTATTATCACTGGCCCCAATTTTTCCATCTGAAGTGTGCTAAGGTTTGCTTTATTTTCCTCTCTATCTCTAAAGATTAGATTTTCTTTGTAAGAAAATGAACATTGTGGGACTGAGTTTGATGGTTTCACTTGAGTTTATTTACTTGATTCTATAATGGAAACCGAGTTTTCCTTGTCTTGAAGTTGTGAAAGGGCTCCAAAACCATTTTTTTGAAGAACCCTCATAGGGGAGGAAGGGCTCGAGCGATTTGGGATGATCCTAAAGGCCATAGAAGAAGATCTAGTTGGGGTTTTGGATCCACCTCAAATTTTTCATTAAAAAACCATCTATTGATCTTCATATCCGCCTCCTACTTGGTTGGATTGAGGTTTTTTTTTTGAAATGGCCATATTCATGGAAGATCTTTCATTTGAAGGGAAGTTGTTCATAATCTAATTGCTGCACATGCTTCCAAATATCAAGGGCAATGAGGATCTCTTATGGGATGCCCTTATCCATATCAACTTCAACATAGATTTGAGCATAGTAAAATATATTATTCTTCGGCTCTACCTAATCTATATATTTTCCCAAAGAATTGTCGATACATCGCAAAGCATCGTCACTCCAACAATGAAGGGGAATGTGTGGAAACCAAACCCAGACTATGACCATTGAAGGAACATCATTTTATGGGTTAAAATCAATATTCCACTTGTTTAGGTACATCCTTCTTGTCCCCCAAAAGTAAGGTCCACTCAGGAAGATTAGATTATGATCTTCCTTGTTCTAAAAAAGAAAAGCATAGTAAACTCGTCTACCAAAGAAATGGTCGAGCGATCCTTTAATCAAAGGAATCCATTTTTTTTTGAAGCCACACTACGATGAACTTGGGAGAATTCCATATGCTCGTGAACTATCCAACCAATCTTCTTTCTGCTAAATCTAGGGCTTTCCTCCTCGTTGTTGTAGAAGGAAACTCAATTTTGGGTATTTCCTCTAGTTTTTAAATGAATCTTGATGGATGGGACTTGGATTGCTTGATAGAGGCTGTGATCAGGGCATGGAATACCACAACGTCAACATAAGTAGGGGGAAACGCCCCCCCCGGTGGGTGCATCAATCAAGATAAAAAACCAGGCAGAAGGGTAGAGATTATGGTTTAAAGAGCGCTTCTCTAAAATATGTTTTTTACATTAAAATTTAACATAACATTCAAACCATTTGAATCTGTTATAGAATATGCTCATTTGTGTATTAATTTCCATCCATATTTAAATGATCTTTTAGAAGCTACACATTGCCTTTATTTCTTGGAATACCTTCTTCTTCATTATTAATATCATCCTCAAAATCAACATTTTCTTCAATATTTATATCATCTAGATTCAATTTAGATACATCAACAAGTGTCATTTGTCTTCCATGTTTTTTAGGTCTACCAACTCTAGACATTTCTTCTTGATAAATTGCCCCGATTTTATATGGAAATAAAATTTTATGAGAAGCAGGTGAAAAAATATTATATTATATATGGTAATGATAGTGGATGAAATTATTACATTTAAAAATGACATTCACATATCTAAAGTGCAATTGTTAAATTCCTTGGGAATTTCAAATAGAAGGTGACCTAATCTCTAACACCTTCTACTAGTTTAGTTCAAATAATTATGCTTGTTTAGTTTTTTTTTTCCACAGAAAAAATTCGTAATTTCATTAAAGTGGTACAAAATTACATTCGTAGATATATATTGGCTATGGAGGATAGCCACATATATTACCTTGATAGGATCACTTCCATAACTGAAAGTTTCAACAAAAACAAAAAAAAATAGCAGTCTTGTTGTAATTCCATACACCTTCCGACCCACATTTCACATACTGTGTCACTGGTTCACATATCTTATACATTAAACAAAAGCATGATTTATATATCATTTTACAAAAATATCAGTATTGGAGTTCCAAAAAGGGATGAAGCTTTCCTAAAGTAGACCGTCCTGAAAAGGTCTGTGATAATCAAACCTCCCCTCTGCTGTATGTTCCGTTATGTGCCATCTGCCATACTCTAGCTGCGAGGATTATTTGGAAAGCCTATCAACCATTTTGTTCCGTTCCCTGTAGATATGAGAGAAACAAATAGTGTAAAAGGTAGTGATAATCCTCATAACTTCCTCGAGAATAGAAAAAAGACAAGCAACATGACAATTTTGAATTCGGTTCACCCATTTGATGATTAATAAGGAGTCCCCAAAGACTTGCAAAGTTTTGCATACTTTTTCCACAACAAATAAAAGTAACAGTTTTAAGGCCATAATATCAGAGTAGTTGTTTGTACCAGCCCCCAACCCAGCCTTAAGAAGAAAAAAATGATGTGCAGATAAGTGTAGACATCCCCCCCCATAGAGTAAGTGATCTCCCGAAGCCTTCCCGTTAAAGAAATCCCACGACCATCCTCTGTCAATCTGTTCCACCTAAACCCCTCAAGCAATGCCCAGACCCTTTCTAGGCACCGGTTTTAGAAGAGCAAGGATTCCCAAACAGTTAATGGCCACACGAAGTGGAGACTGTGGCTCATCCCAAAAAAGTGTGGAGTTCCTAGCTAGCCAAATCCCTGAAGAAACAATGAGGGGAAAATCCTTAAGGTATTGAGGGGTCCTCGGTGAGATCCATATCATCAAATCTTCTTCAAAGGATGTGCCATGCCAGGCACCAATGAAGGAGTTCAATTTAGTTACTTCCGCCCATATTGAAGTGGTGAAAGGGAATCGCATAAAGATATGGTCAACTGATTCCCCCTGTTATTTACAAAGCACACACCATCTCGGGCCATTGAATTGTCGCTTCTGTAGGTTTTCCCACATTGGAATTTTGTTCTCCAAAATTGTCCATGTCAATAATTTGCCTTTAGCTGGGCATCTTTGTTTCAATATTTTTCTCCACCACCATTTTTTGTCTTGTTGCAAGAGATCAATGCTTAACTGAACATAACCAACTTTTGGGGTATAGACCCTGCCCAGATCCCCATCCCAAAGGAGCTCATCCTCCCTCTCGGTCAATCAAATATTTTGTCTCCTGAGAGCACTGATATATTGGTCCTAAGTTAATGCTTCATCCCCTACTAAACCCAATGTTCTCTTGTCTCTCCAGCCTTTATGCCAAAGAGTTGTGGTAAGAGGGTCCCCTACTTGAGCCAGATAGAAATATCCCCCTCGATCCAAGGTTGAGAAAAGATCAACAGGAAGTATGTGTTCTCTAATGCAACCTGCCCAGGGCTCGCGTCCAATTCTGAGAAAATTTCCAGACCCAACCTTCCAGGCTAATCCATTTCCAACCACTTCAAATTCATTTTGTACCACCTTCCACATTACTGAGATTACTGTCATCCAAGGGCTAGGGTGCCTGAGCCATTCCAACAGTGAGAGTGGAACCACATACTTAAGAAGGAATACTTTGGTCCAAAGGTTGTTTGTGGAAATCAGTCTCCACACTAATTTTGCTGCTAATTCTTTGGAAAAAAGGAAAATATTCTTTAACTTCTAGCCCCCCAGAGCCTTTGGTTTGGAAATTCTCTCCCAATGGACCCAAGGCATCACCCAGTTTTTCGAATTTCCCCTCCATAGATAAGAAAAGGACAATTTTCTAGATTTTTCTCGAATTCCCTTTGGAATCCAAGAGAGGGACATCCAGTAAACTAGGATTGCCTCCAGAACCAACTTAATCAATACTAATCTCCCTACACTTGAGAGCCATTTATTACTCCAAACCTTCAGTTTTTTTTCCAATTTTTCCAAAAGCAACATCCAATCGGTCTTCCAATAATCATTGGGTTTTAAGTGAAATCCAAGATATTACAGAACAACGTCCAATCCCTGTGATTGAAAGGGGAGCTGTTCCAAGAAGTATTGAATAACGTCGAACTCAACCAGAGAGAAAAGAATACTGGATTTATTTTCATTAAACCACATACCAATTGCAATTTTGAACAGAGTTAGACCCTCAATTATGATGTCAACTTCTCTCTTCGATCCATCACAAAATATTAGGATATCGTCGAAAAAAAGAAAGTGAGTGATGGTCATCCCATTAGAGATTTTTATACTGTGAATCTCCCAGCCAATTTGGTCCTGCCAGGAAACGATTGAGTCCTTCGTCTACTAAGAGGAAGAGTAAAGGAGAAAGAGGGAAGCCTTGACACAATCCTCTTTCCTCTTGAAAAAAAACAGATGCTGAGCCATTAAGAAGAATAGAGAAGGAAACCGAACTCATACACCCCATCACCCAGCTGGAAAAGTCCAGCCCTAAACCCAAGTGAATCAAGAGCATTCTAAGGTATAACCAATTTACCTGATCGAAATCTTTGGATAAGTCTATTTTCACCACAAATCCTTGATCTTCCTTAGTTTAATACTGTGAAGGCCTTTTTGTGCTACTCCAATGGCCTCATGTATCTGTCTACCTTCCAAGAAACCAAATTGTTCACAAGAAATGTGTTTTGAAAGGATCACCTTTAGCCTTCTACTGATTACCTTTGATATTATCTTGTACAAGCAGTTGAATAATGAAATAGGCCGAAAGTATTCAAAGGAGGAGGTATTATCTGTCTTTGGAATGAGCACTAATAAGGTAGAGTTTATTGGGTTATGAATGTGACCGTTCACCCTTGATTCCTCTACCACCTTCAGTAAATTAGGTCCAAGTACATCAAAACATCCCAAATAAAATTTGATAGGCCATCCATCTGGTCCAAGGATTTTCCCTTTTTGAAAGGACTGAAGAACTTCCATTATTTATTTTTCAGAGAAAGGAGCCATTAAAGGCCCTACTTCATCTTCCTCAATAAATCGAGGGAATAACCGAGCCACCTGTATAATTTATGCAATAGACAAACCCTCCTACTCTTTAAAAAGATCCTTGAAAGGTTCAGTGCCCAAATCAGCCAGTTCTTCGAAGGAGGTTACCTCCTCTCCATTCCAATCCCTTAAACCCCAAATGGTATTATCCATTTTCCGACCTTTGGAAAAAGATTGAAAATTTTTTAGTGTTCTCATCTCCACAAGAGAGCCAAAGTGCCTGACTCTTTAGCCTCCATTGCACTTCTTTTTCTTCCAGTAAAAACCTTTGCCTTTTATCCAAACCATACAAAAGTTCTTTGGCTTATTGAATAGAGAACCCCTGACCTACCCCATCTTGGAGCTCCAACATCGTAGATTCGAAGTATCTCAACTCCCGTTCATCCTTGATCTTTTTCTCCCTGGCCCAACCTTTAGTTGCTTGTTTCAGTCTTTTGAGGTTCTCGACAAACTGGACCACCATAGGCACATGATTTCCTTCCATTAATGGCACCCACATCTCCCTTACTAGGTATTGAAAGGATGGATCCGAGAGCCAGCTCTCAAAGAATTTAAAAGTGATTGACACCTTCCTGTTTCTATCCCTGAGGTCTAGCAGGATCATAAAATGGTCGGATACCCCTCCAAATTCTACCCACTGGCGAACCATATCAAAGGAATCAAAGAACTCATCATCAAGGAGAAATATGTCCAGAAGCTTAGCCACCCGTTCATCCCCAACCCTTCGATTACACCATGTGGGGGTTAGTTTTTGAGGTTCAACATACACCAAACCCACTTGGTCCATGAAATTTATAAAGAAGTTGGTTAGGGGGTCTGAGCCATCCCGAAGACCCCACACCTCCGAGACCCCTAAAGAGAAATTGAGGTCTCCCCAAAGTATAAGATTCTCGTCCTTCATCCACTTGCAGTCAACTAAATAATTCCAGTAACACTGACGTTCTTGATAAGGCCCATAGACATTGATAATTTTTAAGTTGCACCCTAGGTCGACAGAAAAAAATGAAAGACCAATACCCAAATCAAACCCCCAGATACTTTTCATATTGCAGTTCTTTTTCTTCCATGTAGTGGCTAGGCCCCCCGAACGACCCCTAAAATCCACTGCTGCAAACATCCAACCCAAGAATAAGGATTCCATAGCCTTTACCACTGTGGTGCCATCCCCTAAAGTTTCTTGTAGAAGAATGACCTCCGCCAAGTTTAGTTCCACCAGCCTCCGAAGAGACGATTTTTTCGACGGGTTTTCCAACCCATGGTAGTTGAAAGAAAGAATTCTCATGAGGTAAATCCCTCCTAGGGATTCTTTTCTATAAGCACCCAAACAATAGAACATTGCCTACTAGAAGCCAGGTCAATTCTGGCATGATCTTGTGCTAAGAGTAGATGTGATTTTCGACCCCTTCCTTTACCCATAGAGAAAGAGCGAGGCAAAGGTCCCAAACCATAACCATATGACGCCTGTAAACCAACCTCCAAGAGTTCCCCCCTGACCACCAACCTACTCCTAAGATGATAATGAACCTTGCAATATTCCAAAGAAGAGTCATTTGAGTCAGAGGGAGTGGCTAAGGAGGAGGAGAGAGTGGAAGAGGGAGCTTCGACGAAAGGAGTTAGGGAGGAAGAGTACAAAGGAAGGTCAGTACCGGGAATCATAACCCCAACTAATTGAAAGGAAAAATGATTCAAAAGAGGCAAAACCGCAGTAGACTTAAGTCCCCCCCTCTCCCCAAGTTCAAATAAGGCATGCCCAGCGAAGGAGAAAAAAAAAAACTACTGGAGGACAAGGGGCAGGAGAGAGAGATCAAACTGGTCATAGAGTTTCCCTTCCCACCCCTATTCAAAGGAGAAACCATGGATTTCCCAACCAAACCATCAAATTCCATAGTTGTAAAAGGGGAAGAAGCAATTCAAGAGACATCCAGTAATGACTTACCTGATAAGTCCTGCTCACGATGAAGAATGTTCTCCAAAGAAGGAAAAAGTTTTGGCTCTGCAACAAGTGGCGCGACTGTTCTGCCTCCCAAGTTAACCAAACTGCTTGTGTATGTTCCTTTAGAATCCTTGTCCGCAGAGGGAGGATTCAACCTCCCCTTAATCGCACCGACGTCCAACTGGTCCTCCATCGTCATTCTCAGGGGGGAATAGGGTGTACCCAAGCCTTTGGATTTCCAACTGCTCCCTTTGAAAGGAAAGGGGAAATATGCAACTCCATGCTCGTAGACGTGGAAACAGTGACACTGGAAGGGAATCCCTTCATAATCCAGAGTTTGGACAAACGTCCCAGCCATCAAATCAATTGTAAGCTCTTGTAGTAATCCCTATCTCAGATTAATCCTGACCAGAATTCGATCCACTGACATATACCCTGTATTTTTGAAGGACATATCCGCTTCTAAAAAACACCCCAACAAATTTCCAATGGATGCAAAGCGGTGTGTGTTCCAGTACTGCACAGGGAGCCCTGAGAGTCTGACCCATATGGGTTCTTCATCGATCCTTTCCTTCAATGCATCAAAAGAAGGGGCCCAACATTTAAGGATAGTGGGGGTGTCTGCCATGCTCCAAAATTTCTTTAACACCCAACAAACATCCTCCGTGGAGGAGAAGATGAAGGCGAACCAACCTATGGTGAGTAAGAAAATGTGTGGCATCTTGGTGATCTCTGGTAACCAGGTTTTGGTTACCCAGTCCTTCAGAAAGGCCTCTCCCAGATTATTTCCCCTAACCCTTCCAACCACGACCCATTTTGAGAAATCCACTACCCTGTCCATGTCGATGTCCTCCCCCCAAAAAAGATGTTCGGTGCAAGGCCTATCACGAGAACACCTAATGGATTTTGGTGAAGAATTGAGATGTCCCTCCACGCTTTTCAAGCCCTTTGGAGGCTTCTCCTCCCTCTGTGAGTCTCTGGATGGTAATGTCCCCCTCTTTTCAGGAAAAGTACCAGCTGAAACTGCAGAAACACCCTCGCTAGAGGAGACTCTAAATCCCCTGTCGCCACCCATATCAACGTCCACTAGAAAGTCAGACGACGAGTAGAATGGAAGAGAATTGAAACTATCCGAGATCAAGAATGATCCTCCTAATGATGCCTCCTCTAAAAAATCCGAGAGAAGGACACAAAGTCCAGAGGTGGTTTTCCCCGCAGCAAACCCCAGGCCCCCGTCAAAACTCCCAATCGACATGGGGAAGCACATGTAATCTTCTTCCCAACCTTTAGAGAAACCCAAGCCTCCAGTGAAGGGAAGCTCACCCACCAAGGAGAAAACTGAACCTGTTACCTCTATTAATGTTTCTCCCAAGCCCACACCCATTGCACTCAAGGGTATCTTTGGCTCTCCGACCTCCAGCCCTGGAATCCAATCCCCAATCAGGCCTCATACCCCACCTATCTCTTTCCAAGCTTCCAAAAGTTCACACCCTTCTGAGGCCACAAATAAATATGTTGAGTGCCCCGCACCTTCGGGGTTGTTGGGGTTGCCCCCCTCCATTGTCGACGCCATAGCCAGTCACTGTCCTGGCTAAGCACCCAGGGGGCAAGCCTCTAAACCCTTGCGTAGCTCGAGAATCTTGCTTCCCTGTCATAAAAACAAATAATAACCCTCCAAAGTCGCTCCATCTGGTGAAATTGATGTTATTATTATCCTCGTGAGATTACCTTTTGTTGTTCAAACTGTGTGTATGCATGTTTAGTTTATTTGTTACATTACTCAAATAAATTGTATTACAACATATCTTTTAAATGTGTACATGCAGAATATTAAATTTACATTAAAAAAATGAATAATTAAATATCTATAACTATTTAAATAATGTTTAAATTATATTTTCTAATTAAATTATTCTTTTATATGAATAAACTCAACATTAAAATACAAACTAAATTTATTTTTATAAAAAACTTAATTAAATCACTTTTGTAACACAACTCATGTTGGCCCTTGACCAAGTTTTGAGGAAACATTAGTCGTGTTTGACCACTTTTGGGACTTCGACAGGCTGGTCGAAGATGGAGCGCCCAGGCGGAGCTAAGATCGTGAGATCTCACTTGTTTTGTGGGCTTGTGGACCCAACAAAGGTATAACTAGGTTTATGTAATGGGTTAAGGGATGCCAGCCCATGGGTTTACCCATGATTAGGCCTTTTTGTAAATGTATAAATAATTAGCTAAGCGATGTAAGAATTCAGGTTTGGCTATGTGCACAATATGTTGTAAGTGTTAATGTTGGCTTAGTGCAAGAGGCTGTAAGTTGCTTTGTGCAAACAAAGGCTCTGTGCCTTGACCTGATTTTGGTAAGGAGGATCTGGCGCACAACACACAAATCTCCTGTCCTCTGTGGAGTTTGGCTCTGTGGCTTTGTGCACAAGAGTGACTAAATGTAAGAAGATTGAAGACTAATAAAGAAGAATAAGAAGTTGGTGGACGTAGCCCTACACTGGGGTGAACCACGCATATCCTATGTCTTGATGAGCTTTGTGCGATGTGAATTATGTTGTTTATCTTCTTAGTGTTGTTATTATAATTATGATGAATGCATCTGATGTTGTTTCTTAGTGATTAATGGTATTAAAGATGAATGAATTCTAGATCTAAGCTAATGCTATGTGCTAAGTGATTGAAAGTGCTTGATCTTTATTGTTACTATGATGATATGTAATAAGGGTTTAATATGTGATGTGAATGAGACTCATGAACTAATGCATTTAGTTGTCTAAGTGCTCTGATAAGTGCCAATAGTTAGGGTTTTGTTGGTGCGCTGTTGAAGTGTTGAACCATGGGTCTGCCCCTATGCCAACAAATGGTTCTGTTGTCGGGACCTAAAACTGTGATTGCTGGGAACTGAAAGAAAAGAGAAGTTTGTGCATAGATCTGCTGCTGTGGTGCGTAGTATTCAAATTGACTTGCAAATATTTGTGCTAAGAAAGAAACCCGATCTGAAGAAAAAGAGGTAAGATCTTGAAAGAGGTAAAACTTTATGATTTGATAAGAGTAAGATAAGTGGAGTTTTTTTTGTTTTGAAAATATGAATCTAGGTATGTTTGATAGATTTTGTCCTAGTCTGAATGGTAGGGTCCAGTTAGAAGAAAGAATTGATCTGAATAGAGAAAGATATGTTATTCCTATGCATATAAAGAATTTTTGGACTAACAAGTGGATGCAGGAACCTAGAAAGAATTTTTGCAGATTGCAGGTCCAACACTATGATCCCAGTGCACAGTATAGGAAAGGATGGGGTTCGTTTAAAAGAAAGAGAGGATTGGCACTGTGTTATATTTGCAGAAGACTGGGACATCTTGCTAAGGAATGCCCTGGTACATGTCCTATTTGTATTTATTGTAAAGTTATTGGTCATGAGGTTGAGGATTGTGCAAGAATGATTGCTAAAGTTGAAAAGATGAGCATGAGACAAGAAAACTCTGAATAAAGTCAAGAGGCTAAGAGTATGTTGGAGAATCATAAAGAGAAAGAGTCAGAGACTATGTTAGTACAATTAAAAGAAGTAATGGATGATCATAGAGACATCAATTTACCAAAGATCCTGAAAGAAAAACAACACATAGTTACAATAATAAAAGACTTCAACATAGATTGTGTACTGGATGAAGAAACACACGTGAATATTATGCCAGAAAGCACTTGGGAAATTTTTGGAAGGCCTGCTATGATACCTTCATTGGGAAGGATAGGCTTGTTTAAAGGAAATATGATAACCCTATTTGGAAGAGTTACTAATATACCTATGATTGCTCATGAAACATCGACTGAAGAAGAATTTGAAGTCATTAAATTTGTTGAGAACATCACCCCTTTTCCACTTTTATTAGGAAAGACTTGGATTGAGAAGGATTAGATCAGAAGGAAAGCAGAGGAGGAAGCTACAAAACAAAAAAAGCAAGAACTAAGGGACTTCATAACCAGAAAAATAGAGCGACTAATAGAAGAACAAGAGGATAAGTCAAAGCAACAGAGGGCAAGAGAATTAGTTGTCGAAGTTGAAAGAACGCAGGAAGGCTTGAAGAACCTGTCCGTGAAGGAAAGAAGTATAGCCACCCCATAAATAATAAGAGAAGAGAAATTAACCTCAGAATCTGTAAGAACACATCAACAATGCGAAGTCCTTTCACCAGGAGAGAATAAGAATACCGTAATGTCCCCAAGGCCGAGCCCAGTTGTAAATCTGATGTATGAAATGAATTGTAAATATGTGTTATAGGTTGGTGAGCCAAGTTTGTATATGCCGGTGGGCTTATGTGATTGTTAGGCCAGAGAGCCTAAGTGTTGGAGGCCAAGGGCCTGATTTTGTACTTGCATGTATGCAGCACATTAATAAATATAGACACCGCCGCGTGCAGACCGACCACGATGAATGAGTGATGGGGGACTGAGCTTCCATAGAGTGGGCAAGGAATTAGGGGCTGGAAGGTGGGAAGAAGGGATAAGTGTTGAGCCTAAGGGCTAATCCTAGGGGCTTAACCCTTGGGAATAATATTTTATTATTATTCCAAAAAGCCACATGAATTATGTGAATGTGACGTTTTATCCTAAGTTCTTGGGGAAGGACGAGGGACTGCCAAATCGGAAGGAATGCATGCTGAATGGAACACATGCAGTTCCATGGGTGACAAGTGTCAACCCTGGTGCATGCGAATAAAATGGCCAAGATGAGTCATGAGAGGGGTTCCTCGCCCATTCCACCCAACTGCCTGAGCGTGTACGGAGCTCTAAGCAGTACGACCGACCTGAGCTTTGTAGAGAACCCTCGTGCTTCCCTGTGAGCCGAAAATCCTATGTTTGGCTCTGAAAAAACCGTGTATATCCTCTGTTATGAAATTCGAGAAGCCTATGTTCATTTTTGAAAAGGTTGGCTTCACCCTCTCCGTTCTGAGCCATGGAACCTGTGTCATTCCCTGCATGGATTGTTTGTCACACGTTCCCAAGAACCAACACTGTGAGACCTTGCGCCATTGCTAAGCCTGTTTGGGAAGCCCGTATTTGTTGTTCCGGTTGGCGGTGGTGGCCACACAGAGCTGGACTGCACGTGGCTTGCTGGCCAGTGAAAGTTTTGATTGAGCCTACGTATGAACTCTCTCCAGGTGAGGGAGGTGACTGTTGTTGGAAGAGGCAGGTTGTCAGGCCTGTGAGAAATTCTCTCCAGGTGAGAGAGTTTGCTGGGAAGTGGTTTCTTCCAGGGAGTGTCCAACACCAGCTTTGGTCTCTGAGACTTCCTGATCCAGCCTGTTGCTAAGACCCAGAGAGGGAGGTTAGCATCTATGGACTGTGCTTGTGAAGGTGTATACTCCCGGGTGGAATAGGCATGTGGGGAATGCGAGTCTGGTAGTAGTGGGCGTAAGATGGCATCTTGGGAAGAATCCTTCCAGTTTTCTGTGCTGTTTTCCCTGTAACCTCAGCCTAGCCTAGGATTCCTTGCCTTGGAGTGGAGCTTAGTCCCATCTCGAGGGTGACCCACTGATGAGATGAAGAGCTGTGTGGTCTAAGACTGGGAGGTTCATGGAAGGCCTGCATGTGGTTGGTGGAATCTACCACTGTTTCGAAGATAAGTATCAGATGATGTTTATTCATGTTTATTCATGTACAGGGAGAGAGAAATCCACACTAGCAGTGTTGGAGCCTTAGGATCAGTTCGGGAGGGAAGGTGAGCCGTCGTTACCATCAGATCTGGAAAATGTGCGCAGGGATTAAAATCCCTTTTGTATTGCACAAGAGTGTGGGAATCGCGATACGCAAACTCTCAAAAACCCAAAAACCCGAGAAGATCTACGCTGTAGATTTTGGAGGAAGGCTTGACCGTTAGATCTGGCAGAGTCTCATTCGAGTTAGTCGTGAAAACCTTTCGGATTTCGCAAAGTCAGGAGATGGGAAGTGAGGAAGGTGAACACCTCCGAAACCCAAAACGCCAAAACGATCTACACCGTAGATCGTAGGAAGGTAGTTGACCTTCCGATTCAACGGAGGATTAAACCGTAATTTCAGGATTTCGGCACATGGAAGTTCGAGATGTGCGGTGCATGAACTCCTGATGCCCAAAACCCCGAAACACTGAAAGGATCTGCGCCGTAGATATGAGAAAGATTTGACCATTGGATTTCATTTGGAATGGACGTGGAAACACGGGTGTGTGCCACATGTTAGTGAGTCGAGAAGACATGCGAGAGTGGTGGGACTCGATGACATCACCGAGGGTGACATGGACCCTCCAGAACATGCCACGCGCTAGTACGGTTAAGGGCAATAGCTATGCTATGGGCCTGGAGAATAAAGTAAATCATAATTTCGGATTTCGGGGATTGTAGTGACAAGGAGTTGGAAGTCACTGCATAGTGAAATTCTGGGTATCGAAAACCCGAAGTCCCGAATCCCTTGGAGACTGAAGAACCGTAATAGGTTTTAAGGGCGACAACTGTGCTGTGGGCCCTGAGAGCAAGGAAACTGAATTTTTGGAATTCAGGAATTGAGGCGATAAAGAGTGGGAGTCGTTGCATCGTGAATTTCTGGTCATGAAATCCTGAAAGGATCTGGACCGTTAGATCCAAATCATCGAGGATCATTGGATCTCGTACAAGAAACCATGTATTGGATTTTGGGGATAGGAGTGACAAGAGGTTGGGAGTCACTGCATCGTGAACTTCTGGGTACCGAAGACCCGAAAATCGAAGTGCTGAAAACCCAAAATCTCTACCATAGTTGACGACAACTGTGCTGTGGGCCAGGGAAAAGAGGTCGGAAGTTCGGGAGTCAGGAATCAGAGAGAGAAGCGAACGCGAGAACCTATAGGGAAGCAAAACCCCAAAACCCGAAACCCTGAAATCCCAAAGTCCCGAAATTTTCGAAGGACATAAGAATTGTCGAGGATTTAACTGTTGGATCCTCATGGAAAAAAACCCCAAAAAATGAAGTCCTGAAATTACAGAGCTGTCAGAGCTCAGAAAACTTTGTGAAGCCAAAACACTTTTTTGCTCACGTTGAATTATGAATATTGTGATTTTGTAAGGGTTAAGGCCTAACAAATTTCGGTTGATTGCACGTTGTGTGTGCAGAGTTCAATGAGCGTCAGGACAACCGAAAACTAACACTGAGTATAGAAATGGAAGAGGTGTGGATTGCCTCCATTTCAGAGGATGAAAGAGAAGGAAGAGATGTCAACCTGGGAGTAGAAGGATCGAACTCCAATGGGCATGGAAGAGAATTAGACAAGGAAGGGCACATAATGAAAATCATTGAAGGATTGCAAAGAGATGCCCAGGCACTCCGAGCTGATAGTCAAAAGCTCATGAAAGTCAAGGATCGACAGGGTGAATTCAACATAAAAATGTTGAAGAGTCTGGAAAGAATAGAAAAGAAATTAGAAAAAGAAAGTGACACAAGAAGATCAAGAAGTGTCAGAACCCCTGAGAGGAGAAGAAGATTGAGGAGTGGTAGCAGACATTACCATCTCTCCCCGAAGCATTCTGGCAAGGAAACACACAGTAGTTCAAGCCCGTCCCCTACCAGAAAACACCGAAAATATAGAAATGATGAATTGAAAGGGGAGATGAACAAGATTAAGCTTCCAACATTCGATGGAGAATATAAGAAGGAGGAAGATGCCGAGACATGGTTGCTTGGCATGAGGAATATTTCCAACTACATAATTATTCTGCCCATGCAGAAGGAAGAATTGCAATGTATCAACTGAAAGGAAAATCATCCATGTGGTGGGATAAGTTTGTGCAGGTGCAACACATCAGAGAGAAAGAAGTCACTTGGAAGGAATTTAAGAGGTATTTCGAGAAGAAATACCGGACTAAAAGATACTATGACAGAAAGATGAAGGAGTTCTTCGAACTCAAGCTAGGCAACATGACTATTGATGAGTATGAACAAAGTTTTCTGGAACTACTGAAGTATGTTCCATTCATCAAAGACGAGGCTGTCAAGATTCAAAGATATCTGAGTGGACTGCCACCTTCCATGGGTGACAAGATTCAGTATGACGATCCTAAGACTATGGAAGAAACAATAAGAAGGGAAAAATGCTTGTATGAACAACAAGGAGAAAGGCCTATCCTTCAGAAAGCTTGGAATGATAAGAGGAAGTTTAAGAAGGAACAGAGGCAGAAGGGAAACAAGCCTTCCTTTTTCAGAAACAGTATTTAGGGACAACCATCGTTTAGAGAGCTGAGAATGACTGAAGAGGGAGCACAAAGACAAAGACAGACGCCCATTCAGTGTTGGGGATGTAAAGGAATCCACAAGTACATAGATTGTCCCCATAAAAATGGTAAATCTAGAACTGTTCATACTGCTCAGCAAGCTGAAACAGTGGAGGATATGGGCCACAGAATGCCAAGGATCTATGCAGCCCTGGAAAACAAGCAAGCAAAATTTCAATCGCACATGATTGAAGTGGAAGGTATGATTAACAACCAACCACTAATTATTTTAATTGATTCATGGGCTAGCCACAGTTATGTAGATCCTAGGGTGGTGGAAAGTTTGCGTTTATCTAGGAGAAAACATGAAAAGTCTTGGCTAGTGTAGTTAGCCACAAGAACCAAAAGGAAGGTCACTGAATTGGTTAAGTCCTGTTTAGTGGACATGAAAGGATTGAGCACTAAGGCTAAATTGAATATTCTGCCTTTAGGATCTTATGAATGCTTAATTGGGATGGACTGGTTGGACCAGCACCATGCCATTCTAGACTATCGTAACAAGAAGTTCACATGCCTGGATGAAGAGGGAAATTAGGTAACATTCCAAGGAATTCCCAGAGCCGTGGCTGTTAGAGAAATCTCAGCCATGTAGTTGAAGAAGTGTTACAGGAAAGGCTGTCAGTTATTTGCAGCCTGTGTGGGAGAAGCATCCAATGATGTAGTCTCAAATATAGAAGACCATGAGGTACTCACAGAGTTGAAGGACGTATTTCAGGAGGTACCTGGACTACCTCCAAAGAGGGACATCGATTTTTCTATAAATTTGATGCCTAGAGAAGCTCCAGTTTCAAAGGATCCTTATAGAATGAGTACACCAGAGTTAAAGGAGTTGCAATTGCAGCTCGAAGAGATACTAAAGAAGGGATACATTCGCCCCAACATGTCACCTTGGGGAGCCCCGATCCTATTCGTGAAGAAGAAAGATGGGACGTTGAGGTTGTGCATTGATTTTCGGCAGTTGAATAAGATAACTGTCAAGAACAAGTATCCTCTGCCAAGGATCGATGATCTTTTTGATCAGTTGAAGGATGCAGAAATATTTTCAAAAATAGATCTCCGATCAGGATATCACCAAATGAGAATAAATGAGGAGGACATCAGCAAGACCACCTTTAGAACAAGGTACGGTCATTATGAATTCATAGTGGTGCCATTTGGACTGTCAAACGCACCTGCTGTTTTCATGTGCTTAATGAATGGTGTATTCAGGGACTATTTAGACAAATTTGTCATAGTCTTCCTGGACGACATCTTGGTGTATTCCAAGTCAGAGGAAGAGCATGAGCAACACCTGAGAATGGTGCTGCAAGTGTTGAGAGAACACTAGCTGTACACCAAGTTGAGCAAGTGCTCATTTTATCAAAGGCAGATCCATTACTTGGGACATATTATTTCAGAACAGGGGATCGCTGTGGATCCTGAAAAAGTTGAGGCCATCTGAGAATGGCCAGTGCCAAGGAATGTGGCAGAAGTTAGATCTTTTATGGGCCTGGTAGGCTACTACAGAAGGTTTATAGCCGGATTCTCAAAGATATCTCACCCTATCACTTCCCTGCAAAGGAATGAGAAGAAGTTTCAGTGGACTGAAGAGTGTGAGAGTAGTTTCCAGTGATTAAAGCAACTACTAAACAACGCTCCAATCTTGAAGATTGCAGATCCAAATATGAATTTCGTGGTGTGCACAGATGCATGTAAGGAGGGGTTGGGAGGATTTCTCAGCCAAGAGGGATTTGTAATTTGTTATGAGTCCTGAAAGCTGAAGGAGCATGAAAGGAATTATGCCACTCACAATTTAGAGCTGGCAACAATCATCCACGCATTGAGGAAATGGAGACATTACCTCATGGGAAGGAGATTCAAATTAAGAACATACCACAATGGTCTGAAGTATTTATTTGATCAGCCAACTTTAAATGCCAGGCAAACCAGATGGATGGAGTTTCTGTGTGAATATGACTTTGATATCAAGCATATCAAAGGGAAAGAAAATAAGGTGGCTGATGCACTTAGCAGAAAAGTGCACAAATTACATGCTACAACCATTAGCATGTACAGGACTGAGATTAAGGATATAATTTTGGAAGATGCAAATGTTGATTTGCAGTATAGAGGTCTGATAGCAAAGCTACAACAACATGAGAGACCACAGTTCCAGGGAAGTTACACCTTGGGAACTAATGGCTTACTTTTGTATAAAAATAGAGTGTATGTACCCAATGCCTGATATTTGAAGCTGGCAATTCTGAAAGAAATGCATAACGTGGCTTATGCTGGGCATCCTAGATACCAGAAAACTGTGGCAATAGTCAAAATCCATTACTTTTGGCCGGGTATGAAGAAGGAAATTACTGAATACATCGCCATATGTATGGAGTTCCAGAAGGTTAAGGCTGAGCATAGGCACCCAACAGGGTTGCTGCAGCCTTTACCCATTCCTGAGTGGAAATGGGATGTGGTAACAATGGATTTTATCACCGGACTACCCAGAACAAGCAAGCAACATGATTCAATCATGGTGGTGGTGGACAAGCTTACAAAAGCTGCCCATTTTATTCCACTAAAAACCACACATAGAGCAGTTGATGTTGCTGATATCTTTTTAAAAGAAGTTGCACGCTTGCATGGAATTCCTAAGACAATTGTGTCTGATAGGGACCCAAAATTCACCTTGAATTTCTAGAAGGGACTGTTTAATGGATTTAGAATGAATCTGAACTTTAGTACAACGTATCATCCCGATTCTGATGGGCAGACAGAGAGAGTGAACAGAGTAATAGAAGACATACTGAGAATGTATGTGATGGATAAACCATCAAGATGGGAAGACTACCTACATTTGGTAGAATTTTCCTACAATAATGGGTATCATGCATCATTGAAGATGAGCCCATTCGAAGCACTTTATGGAAGAAAGTGAAACACTCCAGTGAACTGGGATAATCCAGCTGACAGAGCAGTAGTTGGGCCTAAACTACTCAAAGAGATGGAAGATGAAATGATAAGAATTAAACAGAATCTAAAAGTTTCCCAGGACAGGCAGAAAAGTTATGCTGATAGTAACAGAAACCATAGAGAATTCAAAGTGGGTGACCATGTTTTCTTGAAAGTGAAAACTAACAGGAGTTCCCTAAAGTTGGGAAGTTGCGCCAAGTTAGCAGCGAGATTTTGTGGGCCATTTGAGATCTTGGAAAGGATTGGGCCAGTTGCATACATGCTTGCATTACTTGCATCTATGACTATACATAATGTATTTCATGTTTCACTTCTTAAGATATATATACCTGATGCTAATCATGTTATCGATTGGAATGTGATTCAGGTGGAACCAGAAGGTGTCCTGCAAGTGCATCCTGTGCACATATTGGACCAAAAATCCAAACAGCTCCGAAATCGAGCTATAGAGCTTGTAAAGGTCCAGTGGACCTGGTATGGTCCTGAGGACGCGACATGGGAGCATGCAGATGTTATGCGGGCAGAGTACCCACATATTTTTGATTTTTTTTGAAAATCTTGCAGATGCTGTGTAAAGTTGCACTGAGGATAGTGCAAAAATAAGGGAGGGGGATTGTAATGTCCCCAAGGCTGAGCCCAATTGTAAATCTGATGTATGAAATGAATTGTAAATATGTGTTATAGGTTGGTGAGCCAAGTTTGTATATGCTGGTGGGCTTATGTGATTGTTAGGCCAGAGAGCCTAAGGGTTGGAGGCCAAGGGCCTGATTTTGTACTTGTATGTTTGCAACACATTAATAAATATAGACACCACCACGTTCAGACTGACCACGATGAATGATTGATGGGGGACTGAGCTTCCACAGAGTGGGCAAGGAATTAGGGGTTGGAAAATGGGAAGAAGGGCTAAGTGTTGAGCCTAAGGCCTAAGCCTAGGGGCTTAAGCCTTGGGAATAATATTTTATTATTATTCCAAAAAGCCACATGAATTATGTGAATGTGACATTTTATCCTAAGTTCTTGGAGAAGGACGCGGCACTGCCAAATGGGAAGGAATGCATGCTGAATGGAACGCATGCAGTTCCATGGGTGACAAGTGTCAACCTTGGTGCATGCGAATAAAACGGCCAACATGAGCCATGAGAGGGGTTCCTCGCCCATTCCACTCGACTGCCTGAGCGTGTACAGAGCTTTGAGTAGTACGACTGACCTGAGCTTTGTAGAGAACCCTCGTGCTTCCTTGTGAGCCGAAAAGCCTATGTTTGGCTCTGAAAAAATCGTGTATATCCTCTGTTCTGAAATTCGAGAAGCCTGTGTTCGTTTATGAAAAGGTTGGGTTCACCCTCTCCATTCTGAGTTGTGGAACCTATGTCATTCCCTGCATGGATTGTTTGTCACATGTTCCCAAGAACCAACAATGTGAGACCTTGCACCATTGCTAAGCCTGTTTGGGAAGCCCATATTTGTTGTTCCGGTTGGCGGTGGTGGCCACGCGGAGATGGACTGCACGTGGCTTGCTGGCAAGTGCAAGTTTTGATTGAGCCTGTGTATGACCTCTCTCCAGGTGAGGGAGGTGACTGTTGTTGGAAGAGGCAGGTTGTCAGGCCTGTGAGCAATTCTCTCTAGGTGAGAGAGTTTGCTGGGAAGTGGTTTCTTCCAGAGAGTGTCCAGCACCAGCTTCGAGCTCTGAGACTTCCTAATTCGGCCTGTTGCTGAGACCCAAAGAGGGAGGTTAGCACCAATGGAATTTGCTTGTGAAGGTGTATACTCCCAGGTGGAACATGCATGTGGGGAATGAGAGTCTGGTAGTAGTGGGCGTAAGATGGTATATTGGGAAGAATCCTTCTGGTTTTCTGTGCTGTTTTCCCTGTAACCTCAACCTATCCTAGGATTCCTTGCCTTAGGGTGGAGCTTAGTCCTAGCTCGGGGGTGAACCACTGCTGAGCTGATGAGTAGTGCGGTCTAAGGATGGGATGTTCGTGGAAGGCCTGCACGTGGTTGGTGGAATCTACCACTATTTCGAAGATAAGTATTAGATGATGTTTATTCATGTATTCCACTGTGTATATCAATTTAATGTTAATACTATTGATTGTTGATTATAACAATAAATCTTATATTTACTCTGAGTTTAATTGAATTTCTTGATTAAATGCATGTTATTACTATAATGTCGGTATGAGCTATGTACAAAGTGGTGTTATATTTTTATTGAAGAGCGATTAAGCCTTGGTAACCGAAAGGTGGTGCTACAAATACAAAATGGCAAGAGGATTCCATAAATTGTTAGAGAAGCTCAATTCATAGGAAAGAAGGCTTGGAAGCTCAATAAGAAGAAAGCTAAGCTAGAAAAACTATAGGAAGTTACATAGAGCAGAATGAAGACTTTGTAGGAGGCAAATCTATAGAACTTGAACCTCGCCGAAATAACAGAACCACGCAGAATGGGACTTTTCCAAGGCGAAGCTATATGACCGTTAGAGGCACTTCGACTGTTAGAATGACGCCCTAGAATGGCTAGAAAACATAGTTATGATCGAATGGACCATTGAGACTGCACCATAACGAGTTGATTTGTATTGATTGAGGCATTCCTGCCCATTGGAGGAATCCATTATGACGCTTGCTTATTTAACCCATCGAACGTTGTGCCAGGACCACTTTTTGCCACCCATGATTATCCATGCCACCAGAGAATCGATTGTATATTGCGCTGTAATTTATAGACCTCACCATCCCATGGATTACCTCGATTATCCATTCACCTACCCGATCTATTTGTCTACAAGTGTGGATGTCGGGCGAACCTAGCGCGTTAGAGATATCTGTTGGGGAGATCCTTACGACGATTCCAAGAAGAAAAGGAAGAGGCTACAGAAGTCTTGAAGCAAGAAAAGGAGGAGGTATTAGAGAAACTACGAGTTGCGCAGTCCCGTGTAACCACCTACGAGAAGGAGAAAGATGAAATTTGGGTGATGTTAGAGAAGGAAAATACAAATATACAGAAAGAAAAAGACCAACTTCTCGCAGAGCAGACTATGGTCAAAGAAGCAGTGACTAAAGCACTTCGCTATGTGCTGGTCTTGGCACAAGAAGAACAAGAGTCAGCCGGGATTCAAGTGGGGAAGCTCATTGAGTCCATTCAACAACTTCAAGCATGGGTAATGAAGTTGGATCTTCAAGTAGTACCTAGGACTCTGTAGGAAGTGCGAGACCAAAGGGAGGAAGCCGCTAAGAGTGCAGTTGGAAGGATCAAGGTCCTCGCCTTAGAATGTAAGAAGTTGAGTGATCGAAGTGCGCAAACCTATGAATGCCTCGTAGAAGATACAGAGGTGAGAAAATTGGAAGCACAACTCCATGAGGCACAACAACAGGCATCCACCGTGCAGGTGAAAATGAAACTACTCACTGCAGCCGAGTGAATGAAGAGATCACATAAGAAACGTGCAGTCCAACAACATATTACTTCCATCTAGAGTAGAGTCATGGAAGTTACACAAAGACTACAACCGGTGTAGGATGAAGCCTGCACGATTTTTGAAGAGATTGAGGGACAAGGCTCACAACTAGAACAAGTGGTTACGATAATGGAACAACGCCTGGAAGGGCCTGTTACAGAGCAATTGATTAGGAGTTCACTGAGTAGGAGGCTCTGGAAAAGAAACATGTCGAGGAATCTCGAGCTAAGCTCGAGGCATTTGAAGGAGCGTTGCCCAGATCTAAGTGACTCGGGACGAGTCACAGGTGAGTGTTGGGGGCCTGTTGGCCCTTGACCAAGTTTTGAGAAAACATTGGTCGTGTTTGACCACTTTTGGGACTTCGATAGGTTGGTCGAAGATGGAGTGCCCAGGCGGAGCTGAGATCGCGAGATATCACTTGTTTTCCGGGCTTGTGGACCCAGTGAAGGGTTTACTAGGGTTTATGTAATGGGTTAAGGGATGTTGGCCCATGGGTTTACCCATGATTAGGCCTTTTTGTAAATGTATAAATAAGTAGCTAAGCGATGTAAGAAGTAGGGGTTGTCTATGTGCACAATATGTTGTAAGTGTTAATGTTGTCTTAGTGCAAGAGGCTGTAAGTTGATTTGTGCAAACAAAGGCTCTATGCCTTGACATGATTTTGGGAAGGAGGATCTGGTGCGCAACACACATATCTCCTGTCCTCTATGGAGTTTGGCTTTGTGGCTTTGTGTAGATGAGCGGCTAAATGTAAGAATATTGAAGACTAATAAAGAAGAAGAAGAAGTTGGTGGACGTATCCCTACACTAGGGTAAACTATATCCTATGTCTTGATGAACTTTGTGCGATGTGAATTATGCTGTTTATCTGCTTACTGTTGTTGTTATAATGTATGATGAATGCATCTGATGTTGTTGCTTAGTGATCAATGGTATTAAAGATAAATGAATGCTATATCTAAGCTAATGCTATGTGCTAAGTGATTGAAAGTTCTTGATCTTTATTGTTACTGCGCTGATCTGTAATAGGGGTTTAATATGCGATGTCAAAGAGACTCATGAACTAATGCATTTAGTTGTCTAAGTTTTCTTCTAAGTGTTGGAATCACATATCTGTGTCCCATATTGGTTGTAGACACCTGATTCTTGCAAACCCCCCTTGATTCTACCTCGGGTGAGACTTCATCTGCTTCGCAGGTGTTGCCGAAAGGGCCGATAGTTAGGGTTTTTTTGGTGCGCTATTGAAGCGTTGAACCCTGGGTCTGCCCCTGTGCCAACAACTCAAAAAAATAATTTTATAATCAAATTATTAATTTTATAGCCAAATGATCAATCCAAACCTATGCCCAAAGCATACTCTCTCCGCTCCTAAAGCTCCCCTATTTCAAAAGCTGGATCCTTTGTTGTTCACACTCAACTAGCCATGTTAGCTTGTTGGTTCAACTAGTCAATGTGCGCTTCTCCTTCATTATTGGTTCATCGGTTCAACTATGAGACTGCTCTAAATTGTGGTTATACTAAAAATCTCTACATGTAATCATTCACCCATATCACTAAAAGTGTATTTTTGAAATTTATGGTTCTTTTTCTTCCAACTATACTACGTAGATATTTTATGTTGAGCTACATGTGATTATACTGTGAAGGACAATGACTATATGAGATTGTTGCTACAAATAAAAGTGATATTCCATATGTGTCAACCTTTTGATATGTGTAATGTAGATGTAATATTCTTTCTAATTCAATGTCATTATCACCATATGTATCCTTACAATACTATCATAGTTTTCTTATAGGAACGCACAACTCTACTCTTTTGTCAAGTGGGAATATAGTGGTTTTATTGTTCTTTCATTTTATTGTGGTTTTATTATTCTTCCATTTTATTGTATTATTGCTTTGTTGCATACCATCATAGTTCTTTATAGAGTTAATACTTGAAGTAAAATATCCCTCTATTCATATAAACCTATGCATGTTTAGAGGTATAGTTATCATTTACTTCATCGGTTCTAAATGGTCTTTGTAGTTTTAACTTATTTGTATTGTTCTATTAATTAAATATTACCATTGCCATAAAAAACATTATTGTTATTCAACGATTATTTAAAGTTTTATCAAATTTGTGGTTCATAATCATCCTTCTTAAGAGAGAATTTCATCATTCCATTTTTCTTCATATTAATTCTTCCTCATAATTTTCCTAAGCGCTATCATATTTGATACTATAAAACTATAGAAAAAATACATTAATGACAATTTGATCAAGTTAAACATAAATGGTTTATCATTTAACTCAATTCTTCAACCAACATTCTTATTCAATGTTATAAGACTTTATCCTCTCAAGCCTTTAAAAAAATCATATATGTGTGTGTAGGGTTATTAACTCAATTAAAATGTATTTGTTTTCCCACGGATGGGGTGTTTGTCAGACTGAATGATGACAAGGGGGGTATGATCGAGGAGGTACCCTGCCCTCACAAACAAATGGTTGTAGATCACCAGCCTTTCCACACACTTGTCCCTCTCGATGGCGCTTAAGACTTCATCCTCGGTCACGTTGAGTTCGCTTTGTCTACAGGTGGTTTGGAAGGGTGTCATGACCATACAAAGTTCGAGGGCAACCTCATTCCTACCTTTCTCTCACATGATCATTATGAAGGTTTCAAGGTCTCGAGTTTCATATATGATAACAACGATGGTCCTCCTACCATGAAATATCCCTTACATCATTATGATGGAGGAGCTCCCACGATCGATAATCAATTCCTGGCTAATGGAGGATGATCAAGGTTCCATTTCAGTTATAAATATGGGGATTCAACTTAGTGAAGGAAATGACTCAGGCTTGTTATTTCTTGGGTTTTTAGGTTTCTCTCTTGATTTCCAGTTTATTTCTATCATCTTTGTTGATAGTATATCTCCCCTTACTACGTGCTTAGCTATGGCCCCAAGAGGCAGAAGGCCTTCCTACCCTCATTTTGCTCAACTACCTCATGCAACGAAGGATTTCATTGACGTGACTGAGTTTTATGAAGATTATGTCCCAGATGATGATAAATCCAAACTGACTGAACTCGAAGAGGAAGTTCGTCAAATTAGAGAATTCCATGACAAGGAGGAGGTAGAGGCTCAAGTTGGAAGCTTCATTCCGGATTTGGGTTGCACCAGGACCCTAAATTCAAAATTTTACAAAACACTTGAGATGTACTGACACGCCTAAACAATGGTGGCCATGGGAATGCTCCCCAAGGAGCAATATTTTTGTCAGCTGAAAAGTAGGCAAGAAGATTTGGAAGTCCATAATGCTTATGTGTCTGAGGTAGTCACTTGGATTTCAAATTTTCAAGGGGATAACTTCATCCCTCCTTCCAGAAGCTATGCTAAGGCTGAGTCTTCCAAGGTTGTTGTTGGATGAGAGACTGTGGACCTCACCAACCCTCAAGTTCCACATTAGAAATGACATATTGTTCTCTATTATTTATTTTTGTTGTTATGCTATATAGGCTTTTAGAATTGACTATAAGTATAGACAATCATAACCTATTTAAACATGTTAAGTTCACACTGGTTAAGGCATGGTTTCCCCTTAGAGGAAAGCATTATTTTTTGTTCTTTGAGATATAGAGCCCCATAGTTTGTCATGGTCTACGTGGGGCTGAATCTCCTCTATATTTAGATGTAATTTCTATCCATATTAGAATATTAAAATGCACTAATGCATTTTCTTATATACGTTGGTGTAAAAACCACCAACCTATATAATATTAGAACACATTTTCCCTAAAATTAATCACACAATTCTTTTAATCATTCAGGTATATTAAAATTACCGTGTAAAAATCAAAGGTAATTTTATTTTTAGTTTCTTGGTATTTAATTATTATACAGAATAAATTAAAAAAAAAAA